>VMDO01019628.1:0-39244 GCA_007922755.1 Pedetes capensis
GTTGAATGGTTGATCTTAGGTCACTTGATGGGCTACCAGGAGAATACATGTCATGCTGGGGGGGCAGATGGAAGAGCTCTTATTCCACACAGACAGCTGATCCTCTGAGTCTTGAGTGGCAAGCTGCCCTCTGGGAAACAGGAAATGGTTTTCAGGAATCAGGTGAGGACTGGATTGTGTATGAGCAGAAAGAGGCAGGTGAGACCCATATAATTCAAGCTTTGTTTCCCCTTTTATGCTCTTTTATTTTGCATCATTCTATTAAGTGATGGATTGGAAATAGCTGAGGTTGGGGGGTGGGTCTCCGAGATAGAGATATTTGTGGTCCCTAAAGTTAACCATCCACATGTCTGTCAGCTTGTCATACTGTGGGGGCTTGCGTGTTCCTATGATGCTGAAAGCTATGCCACTAGTATTTCAGATACCAGCAGGGCCACCCATGGTGGACAGGTTTCAGCTGAGCTTCCAGACTAAGACAGACTAGGGAGAAGGACCTGGCAGCCCACTCCTGAAATAAATTGTCATTGAAAACCCTATGAATAGCAGAGAAACATTGTCAAATATAGTGCTGGAAAATGAGCCCACCCAGGCTGGAAGGCATTCAAAAGAAGACTGGGGAAGAGTTGCCTCCTCGAAGTAGGCCAACTTTAATGATAGGAATGGAGTAAAGCACTTGGGACCTCCTTTTGCTGATGAGGCACAATTTAAAATGAGAAGAAACCCAGTGGCTGCAACACTGGGCTCAAACATAAGAAGATCGTGTGCATGGCACAGTGTTGGGTAGTGTTTCATAATGTTGTACATAGGGCTACTATGAGTCAGACCCGACTTGACAACACCTAACAACAACAAAGTTAGCTGCCAAGGTGGCCACTCTTGAAATCTCCCTGGCTTGCAACTTACAGCTCTATTCCGCTGTGTTTTCTCCAGTGCCCTACTATCCCATGTGGGTAGAGTCACCAGTATGCTACAGAAGAGAACCATGGAGGCACAGCAGCAGGAGCAGTGTGCCAGGAGAGTATTGGGTCTGCTGCCATTGAGAGAAAGAGAGAGAGAGAGAGAGAGAGAGAGAGAGAACTACCTGGGGTCTGCGAAGAGGCAAAGGCAGGGCTTCCTGGCCGCTGGAGGGTCAGGATGGTCTTTATGAGTGGTTGCCACCTGGCCTTTCTTTGTATTTAATGCGATTGTCTTTGCTCCTGGGTGGAGATTGCCTTGTGCTTTGTGGGTGATATACCACATTATAACACTGCCGGCTTTCAATGTGCTTTTCTATTAGACACTGAAGGAATAGTATGAAGATTAAAATATTTATGAATTTTAGAGCATTGCATGAGAATTAGGATGATTATGAAGTACCTCTTTACAAAGATTTCCAAAGACTAAACCTGTTTAAAAGATAAGTTGATTTTTTTTTTCTAACTCATTTTAGTTCAATCCTGACTGTAGCTAGGAAGTCTTTGTTATCTTCTTTCTTGGGAGTATAATGAAAAATGTTGTCTCTGATCCTTTTATGTATAAGAGAATAAATTGTTTTTGCATAATTATAGCTTAAATTTTTTATTGCAGCTGATTTTTTAATATAAATGATTCCATCGCTGTTGTGTGAACTTCACATCTGAAAGTGATCTTCAGCCATGATTTGAAATTTGGCTCAGCTCAGCACTGTGCAATAGACATTTTGAAAAAATGGAAATAAAATGTCACATGCAGCTCAGGATGGTGGCCATTGGCTGCATGTAACGACTGAGCCCTCTAAATGTGGCTACGTTGGTTGAAACTCCAAATTTTAAATATCATTTAATTTTAGTTAATTTAAATTTATATTTTATTTTAATTTTCTTTTGCAGTGCTGGGAATCAAACCCATGGCTGTGAGTACCCTGAGCCTTCCACCACTGAGCTATACCGGGGCCCAGTTCATTTAAATTTAAACAACCACCTGTGGCTATTGGTGGCCATAGTGGACAGCGCAGGCTTAGGGGTCGAACAGAGGCACTTGGTCACATGAATGGAGTGATTTCGGAGGCATCCAGAAGGCCCTGGGCTCACCAGCTCAGAAGGATTGAAGCAGCTTGCGCAGTGATATTCAGACGCTCAGATATCATTGGTACCTAATTCCTTGCTGGGGCTGGATGGTGGCGTGGCTCAAAATTGAGGGCGGACACTGCTTTCCCTGACTCCTGCAAGAAAGGCAGTCCCCCTACTTTTGAGACCATCTTGCTACAATTGCTTTGCTGTGTTCGAAACACCAGAGAGACACACCCCGGTTCCTGTTCTATGACCGACCTCACACCCTGTCCTGAGAGAGGCCAGGGAGGTGTGTGCGCGTGTGGCATTGCCTCTGAAATGCGCCAGGGAGCGAGCACAGGAAGCAGCCTTGTGAAAAGAGCACAGAGCATCCTGGGAGCTGGAGGTAGGGCCGAGACAAACTCAGCCCCTCTTCCCCTCGGCCTCCAGGAGGCTCGGAGGGAGTTTGTGCAGAGCCCAGGGTGGCCCAGAGCAAAGGATCCTTGGCCCAGCTGCCTCCAGCTCTGGCGGCAAATAGGAATTTTTGTAGTTTCTCCTTTGATACATTCTTCCGAGGAGAGGAGGTGGGTTTTGCTTAGTTTCAAATCCTTCACACCACTAGCCCCTTGCAGCCTCCTCAGGAACATCTGAGGACAAAATGGAAGGGTCGCCCAGCTGCTTGGCCACCTCCCTTCCCCGCCTTTCCACCATGAGAACACACTGTCTCTGCTCCCATCTGGGTGGAAATTATCTGGGGGGCCTGGGAGGTAAAGCTGTTCATCTTCCTGTCCCCCTTTCTTTGAGGGTTTGTGGCAGCCGGAAAAGGACAGTGACAGTGAGGTATTTTAAATGCTTTAGCTGCCCACTTGTTTGAGGACTACACAGAAGAATCCTAGAGTCAAAAGATGCCCAGGCCCTTAACAGCTGATTTATGAATTCCATTAGCCAGACCTCGTTTTGCCTTATCCTTGGGAGCTGGCTTGGAAAAAAAAGGTGAGGAGTAACTGGACATTTCTAGACTTCACTGACAGAAGTGGAATGTCCTTTGTACTATTTATTTATTTACATGTAGGTAACAAGTCTACAGGCTGGGGTCTAGCTCAGTTTGTAGAGTGCTGCTTTGAGCTCTCTGAGACTCTGGGTTCGATCTCCAGCACTGCAAAAATGGGAGAAGGAAGTGGCAGTCTACTCCAGAAGCAAT
This sequence comes from Pedetes capensis, assembly GCA_007922755.1. Classification (NCBI taxonomy): domain Eukaryota; kingdom Metazoa; phylum Chordata; class Mammalia; order Rodentia; family Pedetidae; genus Pedetes; species Pedetes capensis. The sequence goes on from VMDO01019628.1 coordinate 3,208, forward strand.
CTCAAAACAATCATCCATTGAAAACCCTATGAGGGTTGCTATGAGTCAGACCCAATCCCATGGCACCTAACAATAACAAGAAGAAGTCTACAGTCATTCCACCCTGGTGTCCAATTTAGTCAGATCTAGGAAGCTAAACAGAATCAGGCCTAGTTTGTCCTTGGATGGGAGATGGCCTGGGAATACCAGGTACTGTAGGCTTGAGAGGTGGAATCAACAGCCCACTCCTGAGACAATCCACCATTGAAAACCCTGTGAATAGCAGAGAAACACTGATAATAGTGCCTGGCACGGCACAGTGTCAGTGTTTCATCTGTTGTACATAGGGTTACTATGAGTTGGACCTAACTCTACAAAGCCTAACAACAGCAACAATGACAACATGTAGTTAACAGGTAAAATTTGCATCTGGTAGTGCCTCAATACCATTCTTTCCTCCACTTGCTCAGCTCCATCCTTTCTACCGCTACCCTTGCCATTACTCAGATGTTAATGTTATTTTCTTTGAAAATGAAAGGCCATGATTCTTCAAATTATTAATCCTGCTTAGCTCTGCAGCCTAGGGCACTTTAGTGAAAATCATTTTGGATGATATATTCACTACAGAGGTTCAGAAAGAACTGACCATTCATGAAAAGAGGGCTCTGGCTTAAGAGTTGACATCTTAATAATATTCTTTATTGGTTGAGTACAGCAAGTTTTATTGACTAAGCTAAAAGATCTATAACATGAATACCATCATATTTTCCATGTACACTGGTGTGATGAAATAGTTCTAGAACTATGCTAAGCTTTTTCAAGTAAGGATGCTATAGAAATACAAATTGGTAATATTCTAACAGCTCCCCATTTCTTTTGGCCACTGACAGTTTTGTGGACAAGGACCCCCCACTCATCCTCCACTGGCAACCAAACTCTGAAGAAGTGAGAGGGGAAAACACCAGCTGCTTAGAGAAATGACCATGGTCTATGACTTTGCTGCTGTTATATGCTGCTAGTTTTAGGAGAGAAAAGAAAGCAGAATAAAAATAAAACAAAACAATGTACAACAATTGATGAACCGAAGTGCTCTACTTAACGAAGGACTCAGACAGCTGGACACCTTGTGTAACGAGCCCTTTCCCGCGGTGTGGGGCCTCTGTTCTTGACTTCAGAAATTCCATGACTTTAGAATAATGCCACGGGTTTGTTTTGATTATATAATTTATTGGGCAGAGCATTACCCTTGGTACTTTAAAACTATTTCTGGATTTTGTGAGAGGTTTTTATACTTCATGAATGAAAATTATGCTGTATGATACCACTACATCATGTTCTGCCAATTTTATTAAGTCAATTCTGGATGGCAGGAATGGTTTCAGTTTAACTGAGCTTTCTAAGGGCACCTGCTTCATCAAATCCTTTATACTTTCCAGCCTTTAGTGGTTTCTGAATTCCACTGCCTTCCACCTTTATTGTAAGTGGGGCTAATGAACCTATATTCATATTTCTCTCCCCATCACCACTCTCATTCAATACTTGATGCTTAAGGAGCTGGTATTAAGTAAGCAGCACCGGGCTGGCTTCCTGGGGGTCCTACTTCATGTCGGCTTCTCGCCCCACCTCCAATCTGCCCTTCTGGCTCTCAGATCTTTTCTGTGATCACTCCTCTGGCTTCAAGGATGGACTTGGGGACATACGTAAGACAGATTTCCTTTGTATATCCTTGGTGATGTAGTGGCTCTGGTCACCTTGGCTTGAACCCACAGACTGACCTTGTAATTTCCTCCTTCAACACCTTCAGGTCCAACTCCTGCCTAAGCCCCTGGTTCATCCTTCATTCTGTTTCTCCCATCTGTCCCTAACTTCCACTTGCTGGGTCACGTGACTAAGGTGCTGCCACAGACTCCTTGTTGCTTTCTGCTTTCTGTCTTTTCCAACTCCAATCCAGCCCTCTGGAGTGGTCAGATGCATCTTTCTAAGAGTTCTTTTCTGATTATTAGAATCTCCTTCTCTGAAACTTTCAATGGCTCCCTATAGCCCACAGAATACTTTATATCCCTTGGCCTCAAAGTCAGAGCCCATGCTGGGTTTCCAGGTTCTCTCCCACCACTCCTCCTAACACCAGCTCCCACGTCTGCCCCAGTAGCTTTGCAGACCCTTCTCTGTGCAATCCATGAATTCTCTTCCCCTCCTATAATGATGGGTCTGCTCCCTGCCTCGTCACAGTCAGGTTCCAAGTGCTCCCTTCTTCAAAGCTTCCTCAGACTTTCCAGTCAGATGTGACTCTTCCTGTCTGTGTTCCTGTAACACATCATACTGAATTAGTTGGATTTCTTTGAATTAAAACATTGATATTAGGTCAAGACCTAATGCAACTACTTTGTTTCTCAAACCAGTGCTTCCTAACTTTGTCCAAAACCACAGCTCACTTCACTGTCCACTGACAGGCAGGTTTGGGGAAGAAAGCATTCCATTCCGTGGTTTTACTCACCATACCTTGGAGATGTGCTTGCATTACTTTATGAGGTCATTATAAGGACGCTGCTGGGTGAGCTGGACAGATGTGGAACAGACCTTGGGTTTGGGTCTGGGGCAGGGAGACCAGCAGCAGCTAGAGATGACAGAGCAGGGAGGAAGTCATGCTTTTGAGCTGTCAAGCCAATGCTAGAAGGGGCAGCTATCTAGGGGCTTCAAGACTAGGTCTTTGAATGAATGAGACTCTTAGCCCTTTAGTGAAGAATATACTTGGCCTGTATATGTTCTTCTCTTATGGAAAGAGGAGTACCAAGGTAAAATACATCTCAAAATGACTGTGACTCCTGAGCTGGGTGTGGTGGTGCATCCTCATGATCCCAACACTGACAGGGGAGGCTGAGGCAGGAGGATCATAAGTCCTAGGCCAGCTTGGGCTACATAGTGAGATCCTGTGGCAAACAACAACAACAAAACAAACAAGCAAACAAAACCAAAAAGCAAACACAAAACCAACCCCCCCCAAAAAAAACCCCCAAAAAAACCCAGAATGATGACTCTAGGGCACTGAACTATGCCTGAGTGGTCAGAAAGAGAAGAGTCTTGATAAATAATCTGCATGAAGAATAATACCAAGTGCCTGAATCAACTTACTAATTTATTTGAATTGCAAAATTCATATGTGGCCAAGACCTAATGATACTGTAAAACTCATAGTTTTGTGTTAAGCCAAAGCTCATGTCACACCAAGCTGCAAGGTCCATTGGCAGGTGAGTTTTGACAAGAAAAACAAAACCCCAGCAATATGGATTTAATTTTACCAATAATAGGCTAAAACAAAAGTTGAAAGTAAATAATAACATTAACTTAGTTAATTTACCAGAAACAGGCATGGATGTTGTGCTTCTGAAAGGGCCACCATGAATTATGTGGATAAAACTATTATTCAATTTGTACAAGTCCTTCTCAAGTTAAACAAACTCTAGTAACTTCTAGGGCTGGGATTTAGCTCAGCTGGTAGAGCTCTGCACTGCAGTCTGTGAGGTCCTGAGTTCAATTCCCAGCACAGCAAAAATGGGAGAAGTGCCTGGCAATCCACTCCCAAGGCAATCCCAAAACAGTCAGCCACTGAAAACCCTATGAAGGTCGCTATGAGTCGGATACCGACTCGATGGCACCTAACAGCAACAACAACAAGTGACTTCTAAGATGCAAAGATTGTGCTTTTCAGCTGTTTGTCAAGTCTGAAACACTCTCTTCTTTGGCTTTTGTGCTGGTCATCTTTCCAACATTATAATAAATGCCTGGAATAATCAAGTTGTGAAGAGAACAGGTTTGTTGTGGTCCATGGCTTTGCAGGTTCTGGCCTATGGTGAGTGGCCTGTTACTTTGGGCCAGTGGTGAGACAGCGCATCATGATGGGGAAGGTGGGTAGGGACATCCCACTCACATCACAGCAGCTGGGGGCAAAAGAGAGAAGACTGGGATCCCATAATACCTTAAAAGCCCATGCCCTCAGTGACCTAAGGACTTCCTATTAGGCCCCACCTCTTAAAGGTCCCACCAGCAAGCTGGGAAGGAAGCCTTCAGCACATGAGCCTTTTGGAGACAATCCAGATGCAAACAATAGTGGCCTCTTAGCACCCAGGTACAGTTTCCTATAGAAATGTCACTTTTGAATTTTGTCTCTAAGGAAAAGTTTTCAAAAGATGGGAGAGTTTTGGTGAGGAAATCTTGTACTTACCTACCTTTTTGAGTGTAACAGGCTAAGCTATCTTTAAAACAGGAAAAAAAAAAAAGTAAGATTTGGGCACTTCAAACCTCATCAACTACACTTGATCCCAGATATTATCTGGGCTTATCTTGAATAAGAGAATCACAAAGGCTCAAGTGCTGTAAGACTCAGAGAGCATTTTCACTCATCAGGAGACTGATTAAGCTTATTATTTGGCGTCCAAAAAGCTTCAGGTGCGTAATGACCTGGACTAACTTGAAGAAAGCCAAGGGAGAAAGGAATGTGCTCTTAATTGAAAGCTCCGGGGAAACCAGGTCAAGAGAGCAGGAGTGGACACTCATCCCTCCGTGAAAGTTGGGAGCTCAGTTTCCTGCCAAGAGTCTGTGGCTTCAGAAGGCTCATTTCCCATCATCCCCTGAGACCAGTGACACCCTACACCAGATTTACAGAAGCCCAGCCATGTTTTCACACCTGGTCAAGTGTCCATATTTCTCTGCATGCAAACAAGAAGTGAGTTTTATGCATGTCTTTCCACTCAAATGTTTGAACTCTCAGGAGAACCATCCCGCAGTCTGGTTCTAGAGTGATCGGCGTCAAAGCTCAGGTTTATTCAGTGCCCACAGAGGATCCTGAGGCTTGCCAAGAAAAACAGCACAGCAGCTGCATCCTTGCTTGAGTGGTGCAAGTTTAAAATATTACTTTAAAATTAACACTTAAAGAAAGACGGAAAACCTCAGGCCATACTGATACATTTAATTGGCGCTCATTAGTTGAGGCCCCCCCCCCACCATCCTATCCCTATTGTCACTATCTTGCTCCCTTTGCTGTGGTGTCCTCTGATTTAGAAAACCTCTCAAGTTTTCTTTTCTACAAACCACTCTGGTTTTCCCACAAAAAAGTCAAAAAACCTGTATTTACCAGAAAAAGAAATGTAGATAAGGAAATTATTTGAAATTACTTCTGTGATAAGATACTACCCTATTTTATTAGTTAATTTACAATTGATGGTGGGAATTATAATTAACTCAGTACTGTGATTGCCTGCAGCCAAAGCACTGTGGTGTCTGATCCCACCAGATCCCGGAAGCCAAGCAGGGTCAGGCCTGGTTAGTACGTGGATGGGAGACCGCCTGGGAACATCAGGTGCTGTAGGCTTGGGAGAAGGACCTGGCAGCCCACTTCCAAAAATCAACCAGCCATTGAAAACCCTATGAATAGTAGAGAAGCACTGACAGGAGTTTTTCACCTGTTGTATGTAGGGTCACTATGAGTTGGATGCCACCTCCATGGTACCTAACAACAACTGTATTGTGATTGGGCAAGAAAACGTTTTTTATTTTTTAAAAAAATGGGGGCTGGGGATATAGCTCAGTGGTAGAGCACTTGCCTAGAGGACTTATGTTCTATTTCTAACTACCACCAAAAATAAATAAATAAATAAATAAAATTGAAAAAAGGAATGCCTTGACTAACCTACTGCTGGCATAAATTCCCATTGTTTAGTCTTGTTAAAAAAAAAAAAAAATCTGTACTCCAGGAGTTAAGAAAGAGGAAGGCACCAAATGGTGGAGGAATATTTAAAGACTATCTGTGTCTCCCACATTCTGTGAAGTATCTGATAAATCAAAATGTATTCTCTTGTTTTATTCCAAAGAGCAAATTTTCTTATCTCTTCTGTGAATTCAGTATTTTTTACCCCAAGAGAAGGTAGGGGAATGACATGTGGAATTTTAGCAGCCAAAAGAAAAAAAATGTTTCATTAAGCCAGGGTATTTTGGAGCAATGGCAAGCCTGCTCAGCTCTCCGGGAGGGCTGCTCAGGGGTGGTGGTTATGGTGAGTTCAAGCCACCAGGGATTTCTAACTTGAGATTTTGCCAGTGTTTCTTTTGTATCAAACAATTATAATTGAGGAGTTTTCAGCCAACTACAGCTGCCTCACCGAAATGATTCCGTTATTGAACCCTCCCTATGCAGTGCTTGACTCACTGTGCATATTTCTTAGCTGCAGCTTGCAGCATGGGCTCTTGGTGGAAAGGATGCTGCCAAACAATCACCCCTTTGCCCCTCGCCTCAAGGCTGTTCACCTCTGTTGTTCAGGACTTGTGCCTTTGTGGCATTTCCCCATGCTTGCTCTCTGCTTTCTCAATTGAGCTAGACTCTCCTGCATAAACCCAGAGCACTTTCTTCAGGCACCTCCATAGATGATACAGTACTTACAAAAATAAGCTGGACTGCCCCAAAGACAGGAAGCCTTTAGCAGCGTAGCGATCTCTCTGTGGCCAGGATGCATTCTCCCTGCATAGTGATGCTGCAGTAGAGGCTTACAAACAAGGAGGAAATGGGATGGAAATCCAAGCCTGCTTCAGAAATTGGAGGCTGGGTATGTAAGGGTGGATGGGGAATTCCCAATGATTGATATTTCAGGCAAACACAATGTCTGGGATCCTCCCCTGGAAGAATTCCCTGGGAGGAAGGGGAGAGAGGCCATCATTACTTTTGCCCATTTGTACCATCCAGGGCAGATATGAGGTCTCTGCCAATCTCTGGCCTTGTTGCCCCATTTTTTCTCCAACCCTAAATCACAGGACATTCTGGAGTCTTACTCCTCTGGTTTCAGCACACCAATTTTTCTTTCACTACTTGTTTGTGCAATATCTGAAAATGTTCTGAGAAGCAACTGTTTGCTCTTATCCCCACACTCCCACATGGGTCTTTTTCTTCGAGGAGCTCAGGACCACATGCTACAATTAAAAGACTTAATCTGAGTTTAGGCACCTAACAACAAGAACAAACACTGTGCTGTACTGTTCACATGAAGTACCCCGAGTGCCTCCCAAATGCTTTGAAGTAAGTCATTTTAAGTGGTTTAAGGGCAAGGACCCAAGGGACTGAGAGGGCACATGGGGGACCTCAAGTGTCACTGAACATTCAGAGTTGGCAGGCAGAGGCGGAATTTGAAACAGACTTACTTGAATCTATGTCTCTTAACATCTGCAGTCATAGCACCCTGGTATCCCATCCCGCCTGACCTCAGAAGCTAAGCAGGGTTGGGCCTGGTTAGTCCTTGGATGGGAGACCGCCTGGTAATACCAGGTGCTGCAGGCTTGGTTGGGAGGAGGACCTAGCAGCCCACTAACGAAACAATCAGCCATTGAAAGCCCTATGAATAGCAGAGAAGCACTGCTGGGCTTGGCATAGTGTCAGAGAATGTTTTGTTCTGTTGTGCATAGGGCTGCTATAAGTCAGACCCAACTCCATGGTACCTATTAAAAAAAAAAAGTACCTTCACAGAGAAGTGGCAAAGAGAAGTCCTTTGATTGTTTCAGAGACTTGGGGTCCAGCGCAAGCTGAAGGAATTAGCAGCGAAGGCCCTTTAGAAGGCTGGAAACTGTTAGTAGATTAGTTAGAATCCTCTCTCTTTTTCTTCCTACGCACTACTATTTTGCTTTTTAAATTATGTACAAATATTGATTTGACAAAAACAGACCATGTAGCATTCTGCTATGCGTTAGGCATTCTTTTTTTTTATAGTACTTTGACATGAGTTATTGCTCTTAATTCTCACATGATTATTGCATGAGGGACGTGCCTTGTTTTCCTCAGTGAAAGCTCTGAGGTAGACAGCTCGAGAAACCTCAGGCATAGAGAAGTTAAGGAACTTATTCGAAGTTGGAGATGTGCCTACAAGGTTGATTCCAAAAGCAGTGCTGCTAATGACAAGCATGCTTAGCTTTGCAGCCATATTTTTAGATAGTTAAGTAGTCTCACATCGTCTGCTTTAGGGTATCAGTGTTTCATAACGCCACAGTTCTGGTAGATGCAATAAAGCTGTTTAATGGCAAAACGTAAAGAACTGAAGGACAGTACTGACGGGAGTACAGTTTTAAAGGAGATGAAACTAAGGCAAATCAAAGTATGGATCACTGCAGATGAGCCCGATTTCAGTGGGCTGGGAGGTAGCAGAAGCTCGGCTCCCAGCCAGGCCTCTTGACTCAAGGGGAGGTGCTAGTTCTGTGTCATTGAGCCCCATCTGGAAACTAGACATGACCTGTGAAGCGGAGCTCCAGAAATAAGCAATCCTGGGATTTTGGCATCTGTACTTCGGGGTAACTATAGAAAATAATGTGAGTTCTTTGAAGTCAAGAGCATGAAATTGCCATAGAAATCGCTCCATGCCTTTCTGGATGGTTTTGAATAGTTACAAATACAGTGAATGTAAAGAATGGCACTAATTCTAAGTGTGCATTAAGTGAAGATTCAAAAATATTGTTATTTGTTTATTTATATTAATAATAAACATCGTACATGACTTAGGGGAGAATGATCAACAAAGTTGAAAATGTTTGTTTCAGCCACATTTACTTAATTTGCTTTCAGGGCTAAAAGCAAAATGAAGACTATTGCCTCCATGTTGCAATGCCCTGGGGCTATCGCTTTAGGAGCAATCCTCATTTGTTATTGAATTTCCATGCTTAAAGTAATTACTCAGTACAAACTTTTTAACCCCTGGGCCCCAGGCAGGTCAAGACTTGCCTCTTGGCCTTGGTGTCTTTCATTCTGCTTTCTCAACATGATGGAAATTTAAACAGCTAGGGTCATGTTGTAGAAATCAGATTATAAAACTTTATATACTGTTGGTGCCTTTGACTCTATAAAAATTGGCTTTCATGCCCAGTGTGGATTTGGCATCAGCTAGGGAGGGCTGAACTCCAGTACCAGGGGAGGCTTCTGACGTCCCAACCACAAACTCATGTCAGCTGAAATCTAAGTAGTGGCCACAAGCAGTCTGGTTTCGATACCTGCCAACATTTTCCTCAAGCAAGCCCTTAACCACATTCATAATTCACTTCTAAAGCTACACAGTCCTCATAAGTCAGTGGGACTGCACAGTATCAGCTGCCAGCTTGGAGTAGCTTCCCTGGAGTCTGTGTTAATACTTCTGCATTCTCATCTCCTTCCCCTGGAGCTATCTGCTTGCATGATTGGATCTGTTAGTTCCACCCAAGATTTTAATCTAAGGCTAAGCCACAGACAGATGATGTGGAAGGTAGATACTTCTGAGCCCATAGTCACAAGCTTTAGAATATATCAAATAGCCAAGGAAAGAGTTATTATTCTATCTGACACATTCATTCAGAATTTGGGTTCATTGGAAGTGTAAGACACAGACAAGCTACCTGCCCATGAATAACAGAATATTCTGGCTTTCTTATCTCTCTGGCATGTTTCTGTTTCTCCTTATTGCTCCATTTGTCTTTTCCTCTCCTGGGAAGAATAAAGCTCAAAACTGTGATGTTTTCATTGTGTTAACTTTTCTTTCTTAGGAGAGCCCGGTTTATGAGGTTGACTTTCAGGCTTTTATTTTAAATTGCTTCACCATTGATCAGGACTGTGTTAGCTTTCCATCACTATAACGAAATATCTGAGATAATCAACTTATGAAGAGAAAAGGTTTCCTTTGGCTCACAGTTCTAGAGGGTCCATGTGATCAGTTGGCTCTGTGAGGCACATCATGGGCCTGTAGTGAGGTAGATCCACTCACCCATGCCCAGGAAGCAAGAAGAAACAGGAATCACCTGGGGTTCCACACCCCCAATAACCCAAACACCTCCTACCAAGCCCCTCCTCTTAAAGGTTCTTCCCAGTAGCACTGTCCAATGAACCAAGTCTTTCAAATATGGGTCTTTGGGAGACAATTAAGATCCAAACTGTGGCAGAATTCTTAGCTTCATTCATCCAAGTAAACTGCACCTTTAGAACAGTAACTCAATTCATATTTAAGGACTTTTTTCTCTAAAACAAGAACCCAACACAAGGATACTTCTCTATACTCCTTAGTATTTTCTGTTGTACTAAAGCATCTTTTCACCAAAATTAATTTCTAGATCTTAACAGTGACTTCCGTGAGATATTTTCTCCCCATGAGAATGCCTTCCAACACATTGACCTAGTTAAAGCTTAAAAGAGAAAACACGTCTGAGGCAGGGAGAGAGACTCCTGGCTGCTCTGTCTTTTTATTTGTGGTTCACATAGTTTGGATTAAGGCCTGTTATGGTTTAGATTTGAAATGTTCCCCAAGAGCTCACATGTGGAAAGCTTGGTCCCCTGTCGAGCAGGGATTAGAGGTGGGGTCCTTGGGCGGAGATCTGATGGTGAGGGCTCTGACCTTTTCAATAGATCCATCTTGTTGATGGAGTCGTAGATTCATGATTATCACGAGGTGATGGGGGGCTGGAGTTTAGGTCCATTGGTAAAGTGATGCTCTTCAGTCTCTGAGGACCCACTATAAGAAACAGGAGAAGGACATGGCAATCCACTCCCAAAGCAATGCCCAATCAGCCACTGAAAACCTTATGGGGGTCACTATGAGTCCAACCTGACTTGATGGCATCTAACAATCAGAACAGCAGGAGGTGATGGAGACTGTGGGGATGGAGTCAAGTCCCAGGAAGCATGTCACCAGGGGTGTGCCCAGAAAGGGTGTGTTTTGTCCCCAGCTCCTTTCTTCCCTTTTCCCTCTTGCTGCTTCCTTGCTACCATCAGGTGAGCATCCTCTGCCACCACAAGCTCTCATAGCCATGAGGTTCTGTCTTATCAGAGGCCCCAAGTGAATGGGCCAACCATGAACTGAAACCTCTCAAATCACCAGCCCAAACCAATCTCTCCTCCTTTTGAATTGTTCATTTCACATATTTTGTCGCAGTGACTGAAAGCTGACTAACACAGGTCCAATGTAGAAAACCAAGTCTTACATCCACCATTCTGTGATTACTCTCCTCCTCATCTTTGAGAGAGCCAGAATGGAAGCCCTGTAGAGCTGGACAGAGAACAGTTGACCAACTGGCCAATACCCATGGTTCCATTTACATTGAAAATCTCCACTCTGGGTGATTCAACAACATTCCTCTTGGAAAACCTGTTGGACAAAGGGGAAATGCCTTTAAGTTGTCCCCCAGCACCGTTTATTTTATATGTGGTTCCTGGTAAAGATAATAATCTTTGCTACCAAGGGGTTGGTTTTCTCTCACTTACCTACTTCCTCTGTTTAGAGAAACCTCATTTCTTATTAGTGCAAATGTATTCACTTAAACAGGCTTGGGGGGAAATTTGTGGTTTTCAAAGATCCATCTCTTGACCTCTTACCACTAAATGTTTTTATTAAATCTTTCCACTGACATCTGCTTCTGATTTCCAGTTCCATGAGAGGAGCTAGCGTCCATGCACCTTAGGGGGAGAGCTAGGGCTGGCCATAGCTGAAGAAGAAAGGCCACTCGCTCCGTTATGAAGTGTTTCTTCCCTGCAGAATCTAAGCCATCAGATTCTTGCATCGGGATATTATGACTCTCTAATGAAGCCAGAGAAGAGATTTATAATCTGAAGACATGGTCATATACTCTAGTGAGGAGAATGCATATCGTCATCGTAAGGTGTGTCTTAGGGGCCTGTGCCCGGCCCGATCATCAAAGAGAGACCTTGATATTCACTCACAAGTGAGACCAGTTGACATGAGCCTTGTATGTACTCTTAGGTGCAAAATGGAGTCCCATGGGGCAGCCTGAGAGAGGCACGCTGGGAAGGCCAGGGCTGTAGCCCATGAAGTCGTGCATGTTCCTGCTGAGGCAGGTGAAGGCGGGGGTCCCAATTGATCACAAAGAGCGCATGCGTTTCTACTTGCTCTCCTTTCCTGCATCTTCATTGCTGCGGCCTCCAGGGTCCCCCTCCACCTCTATCCTGTTGCCATGGGGGGAAGAGGTCCTAACTCCTTGACATGACGCACAAGGTCCCTGCTGACATGGCCTCTTCTCTACTCTAGCCTCCCCACCCCCTGTCCCCACAGCGCTCTCTAGGTGCTGGTCACGTCCACTCGCTTCCTGTCCAATCGCAAAAGTGCTCTTTCTCACCTCCAGGATCCTGCTCTGCCTTGATCTTTCTTCTCTTTACGCAGCCTGGTGTGAGGCCAAGGCCTCAGCGCCCCAAGATGACTTGTAAACCTGCAATTCTCTCTCACATTCTGGTCCAGGGCACGCGAGCAGACATCCTGGGTGTGCTGTTTCAAAGGCTGCAGAGTGGCTGACTCTGGGAGCCTCCTGCGGGCACCGCCTGTCTCAGGACCCATCCTGCCCTGGCTCCGGCCCAAACTTCTGAGTTGAGCTTTTCTCCCAAGTGGACTGCAGATGTCTCCCAGTAAACGCCTGCCCCTGAGGGCAGGAACTCTGGCTGTCTTCGAAGCAGCTCACAACTCTTCTCTAAAGCCAACTGCAGCCAGAGGAGGTTTCCACTCTTCTTTGCCATTCTTGCTCTTGCTAAAACAAAAGCCTTTTTCTTTTTGCCTACTTTTTTTATTTACTTAGTTTTAGAGAAATAGGATTTAAAACAAGTGAGACACTATAAAAACAATCAAAGTACAAAAAATAAATTCTTAGAGACTGGTAATATTGGTCTTTGTTTATTGTTCAAAATGTGAATGATCCACTTGCTTAAACTTATGCATTTTGTTAATTTATTTTTTGTAAATATTTTCTGCTTTTTATTTTTTCAGTTTTTTACACCAAGATGTGGAAGACATTATGTCTCTGTCTCTCTCTGTCTGTCTGTCTGTCTGTCTCTCTCTCTCTCTCTTTTGTGGTACTGGGGATTGAACCCAGGGCCTTGTGCCTGCATGCTTTGCAAGTGCTGGATCACGGAGCTGCACCCCAGCCCATTTTTTTTTACTTTTTGAGACGGGGTCTTGCTAAATTATGCAGACTGCCTCTGGTGTCGAACTTGCGGTCCTCCTGCCTCTGCCTCTGGAGTTGCTGGGATTACAGGCGTGCGCTAGCACGCCCAGCTCTATTTCTCTTAGGAAGACTCAGATACTTGGTTCACTTATCTGTCTCCCCTAATATACCTGTCCTCTGTGTGTGTCTTTTCCTTCTTGCTTATGCACACACACACAGACACATACACAGTTTTCCAAAAGATTCTCCTTGGAGAAGCAATGACTGATCTCGGTGGAATCTTCAAGCCTTCAAGATCCCATCATTGTCCTTAGCTATCTGTACTTGGCATAATTATGCTTCTACAAGTCTCCAGAAGTAAATTGATTGCAGAGACACTGAGCAAACCAATGCCTGTTACTGACTCTTGCTTCTCAGTGAGTCCAGAAGACATGATTTTATGCTATTTGCTGGTTTTTTATTTTTTTCTGACATGGATACTATTATCTGACTTTAACATTGAAAGGATGATTTTATTTTGTTTGTGCCCTGAGAGCTTAAAAAAAAAAGCCAGCACAATTTTGGAAATGAAAACATCCAACAATTAACTCTACTTTCCTAGAGATGAGGAGCAGATGCTGTGTCTCCCATGGAGTGGGTGGGTGAGGGTCCTCGGGGGAGCTGTGCTCAGAGCATATTGCATAATCTTGAAAAGTTAAAGGGTTTGAGGAAAGTCCCTAAACATGGGAGGTCTGGTTGGAATGGATTCATACATGTGTAGCAACACCAAAGGGAATTTACCACCAAGTTTGGCAAACATATAATTTTATATTTTTACAAACTCTGGAGATGTAAAAGATTGTTATCTCCACAGATTAATAGAGTTTTGAAATTGAGGGGAAAACCTCTTTTACTTGGCTGAGCCAGTTTTACTTAGCAAATTGTTATTCATGATGGTTTCTGTAACAGTGGACCATGCATAAGAAAGGTCAGGGCATCCGAAAAGCAAAGCCAACTGTGGAGGAGAAATCATTAACAAAAGGAGATGGAAAAGAATGAAAAATAGCATTATGGTATTTCATGTAAAGTAAATCAAAGATTATTAGAATCACCTGAGGAGTCTTTTCAAATGTCTGATGGTTCCTCTCCATCCTTACCTCCCTGTCCCCTCCCCACTCTTATCTAAGGACCTGAGCCTTCAAAGATGAGGACCACTAGGTAATTTGAAGACTCTTGAGTGAGTTTAGAACTAGTGCTATAAAATATAAATTCTTAAAGGAAATATTGGGGTTGGGATTTAGCTCAGTTGGTAGAGCACTGAGCTGCAGTCTCTGATGCCCCGAGTTCAATTCCCAGCACCACAAAAATGGGAGAAGGGCCTGGCAATCCACTCCCAAGGCAATCCTGAAACAGTGAGCCATTGAAAACCCTATGAGGGTTGCTGTGAGTTGGATACCGACTCGACAGCACCTAACAACAACAACAACATTGAAATATAACTTCTTATGGTTCTTTTAGAGGGTGACTTGATTCCTTGATAAACCTCTGAAATTTTTCCATGGTCCTAGTCCTTTCTGGAAAGATCATGCTCTAGCAGTGAAGGGTGTTGTTGTTGTTGTGATTAGGTACTGTCAAGTAGGTGTCCAACTCATAGCAACCCTACACATAGCAGGTAAAACAGTATTGTTAATGCTTCTCTGCTATTCATAGGGTTTTCAGTGGCTGATTATTTTTTTTGTGGGGGGAGAGTGGGTTGCCAGGTCCTTCTCCTACAGCACGTGGTGTTCCCAGACAGTCTCCCATCCAAGTACTAACCAGGCCTGACCCTGCTTAGCTTCCTAGATCTGACCAGATTGGATGCCACAGTGGTGAAGCAGTGAAGGTAAACACTCTTTATTGCCTAAGACATTTCTTTGTGAACTCTCTGCTTGCTTTGTGAACTGAATTCATAATTAACCCTTAACTGATATCGTGGTGTCCCTCTGCGTGGATGCCAGACACAGGGCACTGTTGATAGGCAGGTTATCTTAGCCACTAGCAGACTATATACAGAAAAGGGGGATTGAAAATGGCTCCATGCCAACATGATGAATGAAGCCATGTGAATCCCTGAAGACACTGGAAGGACATTTTTTAATGGGTCCCACACCCTATCTAAACCATTGATCCATTTACAAAACAAAGACCCCAAGGCTCAAGTCATACTGTGGAAACAAAAAAGTTTACAGAAAAAAGTTTGTCATGATCCCACTGGCACTTTGCAGACCAGCCCCAGACAGACCTCAAGGTCCTTTGATAAGGGAAACTATGTCACAGAGAAGGTCATACATGATAAACTAACCAGAGAGCTCATGACTGGAATTCCTGTGAGTAAGGCTGACTTCTGAGAAATAAAAAATTACTCTGTACCCCGCCTCCCTTAACTGCTAAAGAATTCTTGCGTCTGTAGCCTTGCTTCTCTGCCCCTATCCTATAAAGCTCCTAACTAATGTTGAGTCGGCTGCTGCTTTCTGAAAGTCCACTCCAGGGACTGAAAGTAGCTGGCTGGCCAGTCTAAATAAACGTTTCTGCTCCTGATCCATTTGTGTCTTGGAGTACTTTTCTGGGTTTGAGCTGCTGGGTACAACATACTAGGTGTCCAGAGCTTGGTGCTCTGGGCACCAGGTCACTCAATGAGTGACCTAGTTTGAGTAAAAGTTGTTGTTGTTGTTAGGTGCCATCAAATCGGTTTCCGACTCATAGTGACCCTTATAGGGTTTTCAATGGCAGACTGTTTCAGGATTGCCTTGGGAGTGGATTGCCAGGTCCTTCTCCCATTTTTGCCGTGCTGGGAATTGAACTCAGGATCTCAGAGACTGCAGCACAGCGCTCTACCAACTGAGCTAATTGAATAAAAGTACAGGGAACATACACATAGGCAGAACATTCTCTCTCTCTCTCTTTCTCTTTCTCTGCCTTCCTCCCTCTCTCCCTCCCTCCTTCTCTTTCTCTTTGCCCTCCCTCTCCACTCCTTTTCTCTTTCCAGCAACCACGTCCTCCTCTCTCTCTTCTCTCAGGCCTGACACCTTCTCTGTCTATCAAGGCACTGTTCCTTCTAAAAGCCTGCTTAACCCTTCAGTTCTTTCTGGCTTCTTTACCTTCCCTTGGGGAATAGAAGCCTCCTTATGCTGGTTCACCCAGGGAACCAGGGAACACAAATTTCTTTCCAGGTTTATCTCAGTTTCTCCAGGTGCCTCAGTTTTTCCAGTAATTATTCCTTAAGGGTATATTATATTTAATAAGCCTGTTCTATACACTCTATAACTTCTGTGTCAGGTGTAAATTCTTTTCTATGCCAAATACAAGGGCCGAAGTTTTGCTACCAGATTCCCAGAGCTGTGCTCTGGATATGTCTACTTGCGCTTCCCACATCTTCTCAATAACACTGTCGCACTTACCTAAGCTCAGGTAGGTGTGCCATGGGCTCATATGTGACCCCAGAAACATAATTCCAGTTAAGGCTTAAATATCTTCTGTATCCTTTCTAATAGTATTCTTTGCCGATCTCTGTTTCAATGAACTCAAAATATCTGTGTCTGAAAGCTTCAGAGTGTGAAATAAATCTTCAAAGTGATACAATTTTTAGAGCATGAGCATACGAGACGATCTCCCATAATTTTGCAGGAACTCACTTTATAGTATCCTAGTTAATTACTGCTTATATATTTTTGAAAATTAGGCACTCGTTACCTTACATGGAAATCTCATATTTTTGGAGAGCACGCTGTTGAGCCAAATGCAATGTATTTCTCTTCTCAAGGACTTTCATTTGTGAGTCTCAGAGATACACTCCATTTCTTCCCTCAGGAGTTTCTCATGAGGCCCAGCCGCCAATTTGCTTCAGAATGGAACACGCTCGCCTTCAGTAATCATGGACTGAGCGACTGCTGCTGAATTTGAATCTCAGCTGACCTAC
Organism: Pedetes capensis; assembly: GCA_007922755.1. Classification (NCBI taxonomy): domain Eukaryota; kingdom Metazoa; phylum Chordata; class Mammalia; order Rodentia; family Pedetidae; genus Pedetes; species Pedetes capensis. Next base: position 20,048 of record VMDO01019628.1, read on the forward strand.
GATTCTATTGAGGGGACAGCATTGTTGGTGCTGTTCATGTGATATTCTCATGGCAGAGAAGGGACACTTCGAGCCCCTACCATCTGCAGATCAAGGTGGAAATTCAAAGACTGGCTGCATTGTAGGAGATGGGTCAGGTCACCCTTGGAACAATGTAGAGGTTGTGACTGCCAACCAGTCTCTCCCTGTGCTCTGCATAACTGTTGGTGCTGCAGGGGGAAAAGAGAGACAGTGAGACATTTGGTGTCATAAGCCACAAGTATCTGTTTACTGAATTTGTACACTACTACCTGGTGGTTTGGCATTACCAGAATGTAATTGTGTATGTGTGCATGTGTGTATTTGTGTGCAAATGTGTGCACATGAGCACCTAATATAGCCTCTTGCTCTCTAGGTATGGGGTCACTTCTCACGTCTCTGCTCCAGAAACTTTGGCATTTAGTACATATATCTTTAGTGCTAAATCTAACTTGTTTTTCTGTTAAAAAATATGGATCTGCCAGATGAGGTGGCACATGCCTGTAATCCCAGTGAAAGCAGAGGCAGGAGGATCTCAAGTTCAAGACCAGAGGCAGCATGCATAATTTACCAAGACCCTGTCTCAAAAAAGTAAAAAAAAAATAGGCTGGGGGTGAAGCTTAGTGGTCCAGCACTTACAAAGCATATAAGAGTGGGGCCCTGGGTTCAACCCCCAGTACCACACACATACACACACACACACACACACACACACACACACACACACACACACACACACAAATAAATAAATAAATAAATAAATAAATAAATAAAAGTAAATCCATCTCTTTCTTTAAAATGCCAATGTGGTTCCCAGTCCTTACTAATATCTGCAGTTCCTACCATCTAAGTGCTTGCTTTGAGTTCTGCTCAAGTCCTTCCCTGACAAGCACCGGAGAGCAGCAGTCTCCAACCTTTTTTGGCACAGGGACTGGTTTCATGGAAGACAAATTTTCTGCAGAGCTCAGGCAATGATGTGAGCAACTAGGAGTGGCTATAAATACAGATGGAGCTTCACTTGCTGGCCTGCCACTCACCACCTGCTGTGTGGCCTGGTTCCTAACAGGCTGTGGACCACAGAGTTAGAGACCTCTGCTTTAGAGACCCTCTCTGCCACAGAGCCTTCCAAATCTCCATGGGGTGAGGATGATGAGCTTCTTGATTAAAGAATGGATGGGGGCCCCTGGCTTGGATCCTGGGGACACCAGGTGGCCTAGATTTGAGACCAAGCAAGAAGATACCCTCTGTTCCTTGTGACTAACTAAATCTACATCTACTATGAGTTGATTTGTCTTCTCTGGCAAAGATAGCTTGAAGTTCCCACCCAGCTTCCTATAGCTGTGGCCTCGTTTAGAAAGGAGGCCTTTGCAGGCATACCGAAGTTATAATGAGGTCATGCTGGATCTGGATGGCCTCAATTTCAGTCACTGGTGCTGTTAAGTGAAGAGGAGAAGAGACAGACACACAGACATTCACACACATGCACACATACAGATACACACAGAGACACACTTGGGAGAAGATGGAGGCAGAGATTAGGGTGATGTGCCCAGGCTGAGGAGCATGAAGGAAGTGGGAAGAAGCCAGGAAGCCTTTCCCTGAGAGCCTGCAGTGGGACCAAGGCTCTGCTCACATGCAAGTGTGTTTCTGCTGTTTTAAGCTACCAAGTTGGGGTACCTTGTTATGTCAGACCTAGCTGACTACATAATTTTCCCAAAGGCCTTCAGTTCTCTCGGACTAAAGAGATGGAGATTAGAACCTCTGTTTGCTGGCATCCTGGTATTAGAAACACCTTGGAAAGAGGAGTCAAAATATCCATGGCTCATGCCTATAATCCCAGAAACTTGGGAGGCAGAGGGAGGAGGATTGCAAATTCAAGGCCAGCGGTAGCCTCTTTAATTTAGCAAGACCTGTCTCAGGATAAAACATTTTAAAAGGGGGTGGAGGTGCAGCTCAGTGGTATAGCACTTGCAAAGCCCATGTGAAGCCCTGGGCTTCACCTCCAAGAACTTTAAAAAAAAATATCCAGGTCCTGTGGCTCTGAGCAGGTCCCCTGCCTGTGAACCTCAGGTCTGTTGAGTCACTCTCACACCCAAGCGTCTGCAGAGTACCCAGAACTTCCTCTGAGCCCTGGCCCTTACTGAGTTTTCATTCTAGGAGGGGACACGACCACCAGCCAGGGAAATGGATGAATGAATGACTATGGAGAAGTGATGTCATTACAGACAGTGCTCAGTGTCAGGGAGAAAAATAGAAGGAAAATGAAGAGCAAGGGTAGGACAGCAAGAGAAGACAGGGTGAGTTGAAACAGCCTCATGGAGCATCAGGTGGGAATCTGGGGCAGGAGGGAGCCATGTGAAGTGTTAATGGAAGAGTGTGCCAGGCAGCCGAGACATCTCACAGTCAAGGCCCTGGGCTGGGAATATACTTAGTGTGAACCAAGGGTAGAAAGAAGGCTGGGCAGTGCAATGGAAAGAGCTGGAATGAAATAATGGGAAGAGCAAGGGTGGGGATGGGTTCAAAGCGTTGGGACTAAGCTTCAGACATCACGGAGGAGGGAGGACTTGTCAGTTATAATAAGAGGTTTGAATTTTTACAAACGGGATGAGAGACCTCTGATAAGTGGGATGTGTGTGAGTATGAATTTGAGTCTAATCTGCCAAATGCAGTACCAATCAATTGCGCATTTTTCTTTGTCTTTTCTTTCTATCTTTTTTTCTTTCACTCTACTTGGGGGTTTGAACCGAGGGTCTTGCACATACTTTGCAAGTGCTCTACCACTGAGCTGCACCCCAGACCCTTTTTCAAAAAAAAAAATTTTTTTTTTTTTTTTTTTAAAATCAGGAGACAGGGTCTTACTACATTGCGCAGGCTACTTCTCTCCTTGAACCTGGGATCCTCCTGCCTCAGCCTCCCAAGTCCCAGAGATTACAGATATGGACTACCATGCCTGGCTCCATGTTTCTTGCATAGAGTTCAAAGCTTTAAGATAAAGGAATGAAGACCTGGAGTATAATTGCAGACCTTTAAGATGATCAGCAAGTGGGCATTGTCCTGACTTTTCACTTTTTGGAGAACCCTGAGCAGAGGGGAGACCCCCCCGTTTCTCTCTGAGAGGAGGTTGTGGGGCTCTAAACTGCCCCTGCCCTGTCCTGGCTGGGAGGAGAGTCTGGAAGCTTGCAAGTGAAATCATTCAAAAACCCTGAATGCTCAATGTTTACTATTTGCTCTGTGCCAGGTGAGGTGCCTGCTTCCGAGAACACAGCATGAAATCAGAAGGCGGTCCTGCCTTATGTGTGTGCCCTCTCTGAAAGGTGTCAGGCTTGTTCCCGCACTGTGTGGCTAGGGGACCCGCGTGGTATTTGGGAGACACAAAGAAGGGTAAAGCCTTGAACAGGCACACTGCTTTTCCATAACAGAAATGCCTTCAGAGCAACATGACATATTCCAATCCACTTTACAGAGTGTCCCCACAGGGAGGCCTTTGACAGGAGAGGAAAAGTTGAGCTTTATTTAGACTGGAAAGGGGACCTGTCATCTAGGGTGTCCTACAGCGGTGTCTTCAGATGCCTTTGTTTTGGAAATGAGCAAAAGATTTCCATCAATCTTTTGAACTTCTGGGTTTAATCGAAATATGATCTGCTTTTGCTGTGCAAACGATTCTACTGCTCTATAATCACTGGCAGCTAGAACTGAAACATGCCTTTTTTCCTCCAGGATCATGTAAATCTGATATATTAGAATACATCAGTGTCACTCTGTTCTTTTTTCCGTGAGTTTCTTTTCTTTCACGCCCATAACAGAGAGTAGAACTTGGGAACTTCTTTTTTTTTCTTTTTTCTTTTTTCTTTTTCAACTATAGGTTAATACATCGAGGTTTGCGGAAAACTACATTTTGAGGTGTTCTTAGACAGGCACCCCAGCAGAGGGGCAGCTCAGAGATCACACCCAGGCAGGGCTCAGATAGCCCCGAGTGGGTTTCTGTTTCAAGTTGCCAGATAGGAACTGAGACATGGCGCAGGCCCAGGAAGGCTGGGGGTGGACTTGAAGAACTGCTGTTCTCAAGAGAAATAATTCCTGGAAGGGGTGCAGCAGATGGCCAGGTGGAGAAATGATGGTTGTGGGTTTTCCATGTCTGATGGGCCGCCAGCCCTCCCTCTCCACTCACATCTGATGGGCTCCTCATCTTGTTTGAATTTATAAGCCAGTCGGTTCAGGTAGGAATGGGACAGTGAACAAGAGCTGCTCTCCAAAACACAATGCACGGACTTTTAAAGGGACCTTTGCCCTTTGCAGAGGCGCATGGCTCTGACGTGAAGAGCCAGTTTGCAAAGCACTTGGCAGCCATGGAAACCAGTAGGAGAGCGAGCTGGCGGGAGGGGCCTCAGCTCCATGGGTGGCGTTCAAAGGACAGGACTTTGGGAAAATGTGGGTCTATGGGTCCTGGTCCAAGATAGGCTGCATAAGTCTAAGAACTTCTCAAAAGTCTGAGATTGTCTCGGTTCATAGATCAGCCAAAGAGGCTCGGTAACTAGAGAGACATTGCTGTTGTTGTTGTCAGGTGCCATCCAGCTGGCTCTGACTCAAAGCGACCTTCACAGGTTTTCAGTGACTGTTTTGGGAGCGGGTTATCATGTCCTTCTGTTTTTGCGGTTCTGGGGATTGAACCCAGAGCCTCAGAAGGCACAGCACGGCCCTTTACCAACTGAGCTAAACCTGGAACTCCTAAATCCCAAGAGTCTTTTTTAAAATCTATTTTCATTTTATTATTATTTTTTAGACAGGGTCACAAGGCTGGGCTTGAACTCCAGGGCTCCAGTGATCCGCCTGCTTCAGCCTCCCAAGTAGCTGGGATGACAGATGCACATCACTGTGCTCAGCTTATATCTCAGTAATTAAAAACAAGTCAAGGTGTACTTCCTGTCCATTTTCACGTCTGTCTTGTCCTGTCTCCACGACCTAATCTGATGAAACAACTCCCCCTTTGTGACAGAAGAAAAGAAGTGAGAGCAGCAATTGGCACCCCAGCTCTGACCACCTCATCACACTATCATATTCAACTTTAGTGGGGCCAGAGATGGCAATTCTGCCACATGTTCAGGAGAAAACCCAGAAAAAGGTGTTACATGGCACTAGGGACTCTCAAAGACATAAATAATGTGTATTGGCAACTTCGGGCAGCTAGTTGAGGTGATGGCAAAATTCCTGATGACCTTCTCTAATCGCTCGTGAGTATGTGGTTTGCGCACGTGCAGGAGTAGACACAAAAGTAGAAAGTGAAGGTCAAATATAAACAACAAAGCTACGCTCCCCCCGACCCCCTTGTTCTTCCAGTAAAGTGCCGATGTGTCCAGGTGCGTGTCTACAACAGAACTGTCCAGCTGACGTTCTTAGAGCCCCTCTGCTGGGGTGAGCTTGAGGTCTGGACAGCTTCCCCATAGCACAGATGAGCTTTTCTGAGCCAGAGCCATGGGGAGAGGCCGACCCTGTCTTACTGTGCAGGTGGAGCGAGCTGCCCACAGCTGCCCAGCAGCAGGAAGCAGGGGCTTTGTGAAGATTGGAAACCTTTTTTGGGTGAGAGGCGACTCCTAACCTCTGCACCTCTAATCTTGGGTAATGATTTTATCTGGCATGGAAGGAATTGAGGGAAATGAGCATATTTTCTTCAGTTTTCATCCAGAATGTAATCCTTGAGGAGACATGCCCATTTTTAACACAACCTCACAGATCTGCCAAGATTTTGCAAGATTATTGCTTTATTGAGATTGCAAACTGCTCTTAAATGAGGGCAGACCCGCCAGCCCACTGCCTCCATGCAGCCAGGAAGAAATCGACAGTGTACACATCCATGGGTTAGGGTCACATTAATTAAAGTTCCACACTGCACTGGCCTCTTCCTTTTGTTATTCACGGGACCTTTTGTGTATAGCGCTGTTTACAAATAAGGCTAAATATAAATGCATCTGAATTTCCAGATCCAGGCCCAGTCTTTTTTTTTTTTTTTTTTTTTTTTTTTTTTTTTTTTTTTTTTTTTTTTTTTTTTTTTTTTTTTTTTTTTTTTTTAGTAAGTTATTTCTTTTTTATTTGTTATGTAGTTATATATAATTTTAAATAAGATTAATTTTATATAACATTTGTCATATTAGAATCCCCCATTTGTCTGTTAGTTTGCCATACTATAGGGACTTGGGTGTTGCTTTTTTTTCATTGGAAAATTTTAATGTACAGCTTAATGTGTTTCATTCTGACATGCATTTCATTGTGACATTTCCATATATGTGTTTCATTGTACATTGCACAGATAACTTCCCCCTTACCCTCTTGTGCACCTTCTCCCCCTTCTTCCACACCCTCACCAAAGGTCTCTCTTCTCCAATGCATGTCTTTTTGTGGAATTATTTTTCAATATACCTTTGCATCCCAATTATGTTTAAAGTCCAAACTTTTTTTTTTTTTTTTTTTTTTTTTTTTTTTTTTTTTTTGTGGTACTGGGGGTTGAACCCAGGGCCTCATGCCTGCATGCTCTGCAAGTGCTGGACCACTGAGCTGTTCCCCCGGCCCCCCCCTTTTTTTTTTCACTTTTTGAGACAGGGTTTCGGAAGTTACGCAGACTGCGTCTGGTCTTGAATTTGTGATTCTCCTGTCTCTGCCTCCCGAGCCGCTAGGATTACAGGCGAGTCCAAACTTTTTTCTGTAGTGACCCATCTTTTTACATTGTCAGTAGTATTACACGCATAATCTAGCCCATTTGTATTATTATCATTCTTTGGTATTATTGGTATTATTATAATTATTTCCCGAACTATTAAAGTTTGGCTGTTTACTTTGTGGTTACCCTCTCTCTCATTCCTCAATCCTCCTTGTTCCTCCTCTCTCCTTTCTTCTTCCATCATCTCTTCCTTTTGCTAGATCCCTCCCTCCTTCTTTCTACTCCCTAACTTGTCCCTTCTCTGCTAAGTTGACTTTAGCTTTTTATTATGTTCCAATTTCTGTATAGGATTTTTTCCTTCCATTTAATTTTGATTCAGCTCCCACATATGAGTGAGAACATGTAGTATTTCTCTTTTTGGGCTTGTTTCATTCACTTAAAATAATTTTCTCCAATTCCGTCCATTTTGCTGCAAATGACATTATTTCATTTTTTTGATTGTTGAGTAGTATTCCATTGTGTATATGTACCATAGTTTTTTAACCCATTCTTCTGTTGATGGGCACTTTGGTTGATTCCATATCCTTGTTGTTGTGAAAAGTGCTGTGTTGAACATGGAGATGCAGGTGTCTTTGTGGTATGATGACCCTTTGGGTATATTCCCAATAGTGGTATAGTTGGGTCATATAGTAGATCTGTTTTTAGTTTTCTAAGGTACCTCCATATTGATTTCCAAAGTGGTTGGACTAATTTATAGCTCTACCAGCAGTGTAAGAGGATTACCTTTTCTCCAAAACCTCACCAGCATTTGTTGTTATTTGTTTTATTGATCTTGCAGGCCCAGTCTTAATTGTTGGGTGCAATGACAGATAGAATTGGTGGGCAGAGATGGAGAGTGGAAAGATATAGAAGAGGGCAACCTCTCAGCCATAGAAACTCTCCTTTGCTAACAGAAGCTCTGAAATGCATTCACTGTGCGTTTGCCCGCATTCAAAGCCACTTCCTCAGTTTAAGATTTCACATCCAGAATGGCAACACAAGCAGATGATCTGGTGGAAAATCTGAGATTTGTTTTATTTGGGTTTATGAAGATGGGGAAATATAAAGAAACAGCATAAAACTAGAAACACTTTTCTAAACATTAGGCGGGTAGAATCTCTTTTTAATCTATTGATCAGATGCTTTAATCTATTGATTGGATGTCCAAAGAAGGAAGGTACTATATTGGATTTCCTTTTACTCACACAATTCTTTTGTTAAAAACAGATCATATTTGTTGAAGTCTACTCATCAAATTTTAATGATTGCTCATTAAACATATTTGAATGTGATTAGCATCAAGTTCAAATATACACGAATCAACCCTAAATGGTCCCTTACTAATTAAAAAAATGTTTCAGTTACTCATTATAATCTAAATTCTTGAAATGGATGAAACTTTTGAGATGATTTCATGTTACATTCACAAATTTGTCAGCAAATTTGAATCTCGGTTATATGGCACTGGTCCGGCAGAGTAAGCCCGTGTACAAAGCCAAATATAGAAATGATTACAATTCTCTTTTTGAGGTTTCATCAGGATAGCCCCAGTACCTAGCATTTTGACTGGGCTGAGTAGTTGCTTAATAAATATTTGTTGACCGACACGTAGGTAGAGTAGAAATGAAGACTTTCCAACAGTCAGGAAGAGGCTGTGGATGCTCTAGGGTGGCAGCAGAGTAGTTGACCGCAAGCATAACCCTTCAGCAATTGGCAACCGGGGAATGAAAGGGAGAAGGGAAAACAGAGAGACAGAGAAACTTCAAAAAAGAAAAGCAGAGAAAAGAACAAAAAGAATCCAACATCTTGGAGGACAGCAGAAGGCCCACCTCTACTGCTTCAGGTGGCTTTGGGGATCAAATTACTGAGAACTGGACCCACCTAACCCTGGAGTTTGAACCCTGGCCCCAGCATCTGAGTGAGTCCCAGCCGGGAGCATGGAAGTCCTCACAATCCTGGGTTCCATTTTCCATAAACTGGCCATGCCTGAGGCAGACCTTGACATCAGACAGATCTTGCCAGTGGAACTCATTAGCTTTGGATTGAAAGCGTTGGAATGTGCTCTTGATGGCTAAGGGCCAATCAGGTACAAGCTGGGATGTCACAAGAAGACTGGAAGTAGGGCCACCCTACTAATAGCTCATTCTGCCAACAGGTAATTTCCTGGTTTAGTCTTGAAATTTACCCAGTACCAATAAATGCACCAGGCCAATAAATACATGGTATCGCATAGTATTAAACTTTGATCCAGGAGTGGGCACACTATTGTCCCAGCTACTAGGGTGGGGGTGCTGAGGCAAGGAGATCCCTTAGGCCCAGGAATTTGAGGACAGCCTGGGCAACATTGTGAGACCCCATCTCAAGAAAAAAGTTGGGGTATTCTGTTTAAATTTTTAATTATGTGAGATCCTGTCCACAAAACTATAAAGAGCTTTCTTTCTTAACAGCTCCAGAGTTTGAAATGCTCTCTCCCTTTTCCATTTTCTCTTTTCTCTCACTTTGCATCAGAGTTATGTGTGAACCTGTCTTTCTTCTCCATAAGGTATTAGATTGTTTGAAGGCAAAGACCACAGTCTTAAAAAAAAATCTTTAAATCTAGTAGAAGTACTAATGAGAATGTGATTTTGATAAACATGAAAAGCAAAAATGCTAAGGAAATAATGATTCGGGAATAATAAATCTTATTTATATTGAACTTGGGGGGGTGTGGGGGGTGGGGTGTGGGGGTGGGTGGAGAGGGTGGGGGTGGGGTGAGGCATTGGAAATGCTTTCTTTCCTGATGAACCTTTGAAAACCAATTTTTGTTAAATGAATTTACATCTAAATTTTAGTTGTGTTGACAGTTTACTCAAGAGTCTTTTATCTATGCTTAATGTCACCAGCTATATCCGGCCATCGATCTGAGGGGAGAAGTCCCTATTGAAATCAATGGGGCGTTCTCTGTAAAAATCAATGGCAGGATATGGCCTGGAAGAATACCACCGGTCCCTGTAAGCTTTCAGCTGTGAGGCCACCATCAGTGTGACTTCAGGGCAACCCTTTAGACCATGTTCAAAAACAACAATGGAAAAAAAAAATGCCATTCTTTAGAAAGGGGAGAAAATGGGAGGAAGGAAACGTCCGTGTTTGTATAGGATAATCCATCATGTTCCCACAGCTTAGCAACAGACTTACATCGTCTTCTCAAAGAAAAATCCATGGAAAAAGACAAATGTCCTTTTTTGAAAAAGTCTATATTTCTTGAATGCAAAATAAGTGCATATTACCATACAGGGTAACACAAATCAGCTCAGCTGAGTGGAACCAACAGCTCCCTCCTCATTTACACGGTGGCCTGTGGCTCCCAATTACACACTCTGGTGACAAAGTCAAAACCAGCCTACAGAGGGTGAGGAAAGGAGGAAAAGCAGTGCAGAGGACAATCACTCTCATTATTAAAGACCTTGTGTTTTCCAGGCAATAAAAATGTCTGACAAACAAATTCTAGACTATGTTGGGAAAAGATATATAGGTGGCATAGAGTGAAATATACCCCCCACATACAGTGAAATATTGCAAGCTTTCCGTTTGTGCTTGGCTATTTGGGTAAAAACTGCCTTCCTGAATGCAGATGGGATTTTCTTGTATGAGCTGAATATGACAATTATTACTGTCCACAAATGGGCATTTTCATCTGAGCACCAGAGGAGCTGCTGGTCGCGTGCTCTCACGACACTTGCAGAGATATGGGGAGCTCAGGTGGTGGCTGCACATTGTCCTGTCACTCACAGATGGGGACAGTCACCATTGCCACCCTCACATGTGCCAGGAGGAACAAGCCCGGGTTGTAGCAGGCTGTAGGGACTTTGGGAGATGGGGTCCTGCTGTGGTTTGGATACACAGTGGCCCCTGAAGGCTCCTATGTGGAAGGCATGGTCCCCAGAGCAGCATGTTTAGATGTGGGGGGTGACTGGGTCCTGAGGGCTCTGACCTCCTCAGTGGATTAATCCATCATGGAATCACTATTGGGCAGTGGTGGAGATAGAGGTGGTGAGGCTTGGTTCGAGGAGCTGGGTTGCCATGGCAGCATGTTCTGAGAATAGATGGATTGTCTCAGATCTCTTCTTCTCTCTTTCTCTCTGTCTCTGTCTCTGTCTCTGTCTCTGTCTCTGTCTCTCTCCTTCCTGGCCTCCATGAGGTGAGCAGCCTCCTGTGCTACAGACTCAGGCTCAGAGCAATGGGTCCAGCTGACCACGGACTGAAGCCTCTGACACCATAAGCTGGAAGAAGTCTTTCCTCTTGTTAGTTGTTTTCTCAGGATTTGGCCACAGGGATGGAAAGATGACTAAGCCAGGCCTCCTGTCCTCACCTGCTTGGATTTGGTTCCTCAGTTCAGAGAGTTTGCCCCCCCTGCACCACTGACTACCAGCATCAGGCTCAATTCTCCGTTCACACTTGAGGTATAAATATATCCTATTGGGCATAAGTAAAAGAGAAGCTCCCCTTCTCATTAGGGAGCATGGTCATTGCTGTGGTGTAAGGCAGAGCTTTAGGGCTTGGCATTAGGATGTCTTGACATCTGGCAGACCAGGGAGGAGCTCCGTTGTCTTTCCACTCGGCCCCAAGGATATGGCGCTGCCATCGCCAAGCCCCACTCTCCTTCTGGGCTCTGCACCTGCACATCCCAGAGATGAGGTCTGGCTCCTCGCCAGGCAGGGGACCCCATCAAACAAACCAATCACAGTCTCTCATGGGAAGCAGGGTTCTTTCCAACCTCTTGACACCAGCAGACTCGCCTCTCACAGCTCCCTGTTCCCCAGCACAGGCCCTGGGGCCTCTGTGTGCCACACCATGCTGTCTCCAGGCTTCGATCACATGTGACTGACACCTGCTCTCAGCCTCACCTGTCCCACAGGTTTGGCCATCTCTGCAGTTCTTGGGCAGGAATTCTTCCCTCACCAATGAGGTGGAAAGGAGGTAATTAAAACAATCCCCTAATGGACAGGAGGAATGGAGAAAAGGTGTCCTATATGCAAAACATAATTATATTAATCAAAATGCTAATCATGGAGCATGAACATTTTACCAAACATAGCTGATATCACCATGTTGGGAAGATCTGAAAGGATAATGCAAATGGGTATGGGTTGATATGTAGGGCTTGTGAGGGAAAATGGTAGGATGGTATTGAACTCACAAGAATCGCTTAATGGAAGGAGGGTAAGGATACTGTATGAAAAAGAGTTTCCCCCGGAGAGCAGGCGGAGCAGAAAGAAGTGGGAGCAGCCATGTTGGCAGTATGAGGAAACAGAAGCTCAGGACTTCGCCCTGAATGGAGAGAAAATCTCCTAGACTCTGGGGAAATAAAGGCAGGTGGCCTCAGGTGGTAAAATGGCTCAGTTACGTCACCATTTTCATGCAGAGTACATGATACCATGCTAAATGTCTCTCAATCATGTATAATTTCCCTTCCTGCTCCAACTTGGATCTTTGAGGTAAGTGGTCTTGCAATGGGCAGCATGTGATACATGAAACCTACGGTAGAAATCTGGGAGAAAGTGGAGGGGGCCGGATCCCAAGGTAAACATGGGCCTTTTGTAGTTCCTAAGTGAGAACAGAGGGCTGAGATTTAGCTCAGTGGGTAGAGCGCTGCGCTGCGCTGCAGTCTCTGAGGTCCTGAGTTCAATTCCCAGCACTGCAAAAGTGGGAGAAGGACCCGGCAATCCACTCCCAAGGCAATCCCAAAACAGCCATTGAAAACCCTATGAGGGTCGCTATGAGTCGGATACCGATGACTCGACGGCACCTAACAACAACAACAACAAGAGAGAACAGAAGCTAAGAATCCAATAGTCAGCAGTGGACGGTAATGAGGAGAGACCCAGTCTCCCCCATGCCATTCCATCCCTTCTGAATTCTGCCTCACCCATCCACTTGGCAACACTGTGTATAGGTTCCAGACACCATAAGAGGTACCAAGGTTTTGGAGAGGAAAGGTCCCACTCCTCCTACAGAGGTTGCCAATGAGCAATGAGACCATGTGAAGATGGTCCCCAAGAAAAAGGGCCCCCACAGGGTCCCGGAGGAGAGGGAGCTTAAAGGGCACTTGTTCAGGCAAGCAGGCTTTGGCCTGGTGTGGAAGAGCTGTATTTTGGGGTGGGAGGGTAAGAGTATTTCTTTCTAGCTTTATTCACACATAATTCACTAATACAAATTGAGTGAAACAAGTTTTGATATATATACACATTATGAAATAATTAAATCAATCAAATTAACATATGCATCACCTTCACTACTTACCTTTTGTGTGTGCATGGGGAGAACATTTAAGATCTTTTTAAATTTTCAATATACAATTAACTTTAGTCATTCCATGGGATAATGGATATCCAGAATTTATTTGTCCTGTCTACTGAAACTTTGAATCCTTTAACTAACATTGCCCCATGCTCTCTCCACCCAGGTTCCTCACAACCACCACCCTACTTTCTCTTTCTTTAATTTTTTTTGAAAAGAATTTGAGTAAGAGTGCATTTATTCTTTTTTAATATTTGGTAGAATTCAGTAGGGAATGGATTTTTGCTTGATGAATTTTTTTGTCGTTGGTTGTTTGTTTTACTAGTTCAATCTTCTTATCATTGGTCTGTTCAGATTTTCTGTTTCTTTATGAGTCAGTCTTTGTAGATGGTATGTTTCTAGAAATTTATCCATTTTTTTAGTTTATCTGACTTGTTGGTACATAATTATTCATAATCATCTCTTACCAATGCTTTGTGTTACCACGTATCAACTGCCATGTCTTCTTCATTTCTGATTCTATTCATTTGCGTCAACTCTTTTTTTTTCTTGTAGCTTGTCTAAGTAAGGATTTGTCAGCTTTATTTGTCTTTTCAAAAAATCAACTCTTAGTTTTTACTGATCTTTTTATAGTTCTGTTGATCTTTTCTATTGTTTTTCTAGTCTTTATTTATCTCTGCTCTGATCTTTGTTATTTCCTCCCTCTTACTAACTTTAGGCTTAGTTTGTTCTTGTTCTAGTTCCTTGAGGTATAATGTTAGGTTGTTTATTTGAGATCTTTCTTCATTTTCATGCAGGTGCAGATTGCTATAAACTTCCTTCTTAGAACAGTCTTTGCTGGGTGCCTTAAGAGTTGGTGTGTTGTTTCACCATTGGTTTTGGTTTCAATATATTTTTTAGCTTTCCTTTTGATTTCTTCTTTACCGATTGGTTTTTCAGGAGCATGTGGTTAAACTTCCACAAATCTGTGGATTTTCCAGTTTTCTTCCTCTTATTGATTTTTCATTTCACATCACTGTGCTCAGGAAGACTTATTTTGTGTCTCAGTCTGTTTGGGGGCTGATGTGGCAGAATACTTAAAGACAGAGTGATTTATAACGAACAGAAATTTTTGAGTCATGGTTCTGAAAGTTGAGAAGTTCAACATCATGGGGCCAGCATCTGGAGAGGACCTTTTATTGCATTATCCATGACAGAAAAGAAGGGGGATGAAAGGGGGAAAGAGAGAGAGGGAGGGAGGGAGAGAGGGGGGGGGAGGCAAGGTGAAGAGAAGACAGGCAAAATAGTGAAATGCTTTCTTTTATAATGAATCCACTTCTGTGCTAACAAACTAACTTCCAGAATAATGACATGAACCCATCCATCGTACCCTTGTGTTCTAGTCACCTGCCATGAGGCTCCATCTAACTTTCCAACAAGTGCTTTTCGGGGACACATTCAAGCCATAAGCAATGGCCTGACATGACCTATCCTAGAGCATGTTCCATGTACACTTGAGAAGAATTTGTATCCTGGTGCTTTTACATAATAAGTGTGACAGCAAAGAGCCTTTGAAAACATGAGGTTAGCAGCATTTGGTGACCAGGGGGCAGAAGAGTGAAGGAAAGGGCAGAGTCTAGGATAATTCTGCAGAAAAATCCTGAAGAGGCGAGGATTGAGAGCATGGAGGTCCTCATAACTGCAAGTAGCTTGGGAGTGGGGACATTAGGATTTGAGGAGGGAAGTGGCAAGGAGTTGGTAGGTCAGCAAGAGCCAGGAGTGAAAAGTTTTGGGTACCAATCTCAGAGTCATGGGGAGGCTCTGAAATCCCAGGAGAAGTCACACGACCTGACTTCCATTACTGCGTTGTTTTGGAGAGAAAGCAACAGTTTCAAGAAACATACAACAGAAATCCCTTGAAGAGAAACATTTAACCCAATGTAATAATTGGCTCAAGGCAAAGAGGAAAAGCCAGGACCTTGAAAGCTTGACTTCTGGCTTGGGAAAAAGCTGGATGGAGGACTGGTAGTGCAGCTTGCCTCCCAGGGGGGCAGACAAGGGTGCTCTCCCAAAGCTCAGGGGACAGCTTAGCCTCTGAGAGGAACAGTGACCCAGAAGGCAGTATGAAGAGTGTGTGCCGTAACATACATTTTCAAGTCATGGAAGCTTTGGAGGCTTGTGCCCTGGGGCCTCACTGTTTTGGGATCCAGGGTCCTAAGCCAGGTGCTCAGGGCAAGGCACAGACAGGGGTGGAGATGCCCCCCTGTGGAGAGGCACTGGTCCCCTGGGACCGGAAGCCAGTGTATGGCTGGATGGATGCAGGGTTGAGGGAGTGGGAAGCAGTGTGTGGCTTTCTCAGGACAGCATGCCTTAATCTGACCCATCACCGGGCATGTGGTCAGCTCTGACTGAGATTTTTCTCCTCTCCCCTCACCAAGGTGTGATCCTGCAGGTGGGCGTACTGATCCTTTATCTCCGTCCTTCCAGTGCTGGTAGGTCCTTGTGGTTTTGCTTAATGACTGACTATATTAACATGAAGGGACTTCGATGAAAGGAAGATGAAGAGGTGGTTGAGTGCCGATCAATTCTATGTGATTATTTAAACAATTGAGTTGATCATGACAATGGACTTTGAAGGACCAGTGGAGGTAAAATTTTAGTAATCACAATGTGGCTTATATAGGCTTCTACTCACTTTTTCATGAGCTGGAGTTTAGCTCAGATGGTAGAGTGCTGCTCTGTGCTCTCTGAGGCCCTGCATTTGATCCCCAGCACCTCAAAAACAGGAAAGACAAGGCAGCCCACTCCTGAAACAATCCGGAAACAATCAGCCAATGAAAACCCTATGAATAGCAGAGAAGCACTGACACAGTGCTGGCTGGGCATGGCATAGCATCCACAAGTGTTTCATTCTTTTGTGCATAGGGTCGCCATGAGTTGGACCCAAGTGAATGGCACCTAACAACACCACAACCTCCCTTTCATGAGGCACTGTGCTGGCATGGGGTGGAGGGACTGCATTGTCACTGTCTAGATGGGTCAAGGCGGAGTCAGCGAATGCTTACTGTCTCATAATATGTGCTATCTGTCTATCAAAGCCAGGGCAGTGCCTCAGGCTTTAGTGTCCATGGGGAGGATGGACATACAAGGCACGGCTCTTGTTCTTAATTTTAACTATGTTCTTTCTGGGCCAGTTGTGGTGTACGAACAGGGAGACTCTGCACTGGCCGCCATGGTGGTGAATGATGGCCCTCTGATGATTTCCCTGAGATATTTGGGTCCTGACTAGCTGGGTCTTCTTCAAGGGCAGCCAGACCTCCAGGAAATGAGTCAGACCAGGGAATTTGTACCACAGGCTCATGACTTTAGTGTTCTTGTTTGATTCACAAGACAAATAATGAAGATGATGAAATCTGATCTCCAGTTTGACTTAATTACATAGTCTCAGTATCAGGGACAAGAAGCCACAAGAAGAGATAATCCAGATTAAAGATTAGATGTAATATGATGCAAGGGTGGGAGAATGTGCCAATGAAGGACTTGGTCATCGGGGCCAAGCAGATAGGATTCTAGACCTCCCATGTGGGGGTGCTGAGCAGCCTGAGCCTCAGTCTCCCAGCTGTCAGGCAAACATGCTCATGCTTCCTCACGGGTTTGTGGTGAGGACCAAGTGAGATGGGCCTGTGCCTGGTGCCTAGTGAAAAGTGTGCAGCAGAGCAGACACAAACATGTGAGCCTGGGGAAAGTCAGACAGTGCTGCCGTCAGTCTGCCATTGGGCACAAACACACACTGGGAGCAAATGGATATATTTCAGTCAAGAAAATATTCTATGCAAAGTACTGCTTAGACCTCAGGCTGAACTTAATTCTCATATAATTTGTAAATGAACCCACCCAGATATTTTCAATTTACCATTAATAAAACATGATGACAATGAAGATAGAATAATGACAAATACCACCCACACTGGGGGACAGGTCCTCATCTTGCACCACAATATCTCCCGTATTTAAAGTTTTTGGTATACAGTAATTGCTCAGGAAATGGTAGCTGTTACAATGGTAGTTGCTGTTTATAATTTGGTGATTTGGTGTTATGGCTGTTTTATATGTATAACACAGAGAAATTAAACCTTAGTGCTGGTGTGACAACTGGTCATTGAAAATTCTATGAATAGCAAAGAAACACTATCAGATATAGTGCTAGAAAATGAGCCTCCCAGGTTGGAAGGCACTCAAAAGTCTACTGGGGAAAAGTTGCCTCCTCAAAGGAGAGTCTACCTTAATGACAGAAATGGACTAAAGCCCCAGGGACCTCCCTTTGCTGATGTGGCATGACTCAAAATGAGGAGAAATAACTGTGAACATCCATTAATAACTGGAACATGAAATGTATGTAGTATGAATCTAGAAAAATTAGAAATCATCAAAAGAGAAATGGAGTGCATAAACATTGACATTCTAGGCATCAGTGAGCTAAAATGGACTGGCACAGGCCAATTTGAGTCAGACAATCATATGGTCTACTATGCTGGGAATGATAAACTAAAGAGAAATGGGGTTGCATTCATCATCAAAAAAGACATTTCAAGATCTCTCATGAAATACAATGTTGTCAGTAATAGAATAATATCCATACACCTACAAAGAAGGCCAGTTAATATGACTATTATTCAAATTTATGCACCCACCACTAAGGCCACAAATGAAGAAAGGGAAGACTTCTATCAGCTTCTGCAATCTGAAATAGATCAAACATGCAATCAAGACATACTGATAATCACTGGTGACTGGAATGCAAAGGTTGGAAACAAAGAAGAAGGTTCAGTAGTTGGAAAATATAGCCTTGGTGACAGAAATAATGCTCCAGCATTGCATGACAGAATTTTGTCAGACCAATGCCCTTTTCATTGCAAATACATTTTGTCACCAACATAAATGGCGACTATACACATGGGCTTCACCTGATGGAACATACAGGAACCAAATTGACTACATTTGTGGAAAGAGATGATGGAAAAGCTCTACACAAAATGTCAAAACAAGACCAGGTGCCCACTGTGGATCAGATTATCACCTTCTCAAATGCAAATTCAAACTGAAACTGAAAAAAAGTAGAACAAGTATACAAGAGTCAAGGTATGACCTTGAGTATATCCCACTCGAGTTCAGAGACCACCTCAAGAACAGGTTTAATGCATTAAACACAAATGATAGGAGACCAGATGAGTTGTGGCATGACATCAAAGATATCATTCATGAAGAAAGCAAAAGGTTATTAAAAAGACAGGAATAAAAGAAAAGACCAAATTACATGTCAAAAAGACCATGGAACTTTTCCTTGAACATCTAACAGCTAAAGTAAAAGGAAGACATGATGAAGTTAAGAAACTAAACAGAAAATTTCAAAAGGCAGCTCAAGAAAACAAAAGCAAATATTATAATGACATGGGCAAAGAGCTGGGGACAGAAAACCAAAAGGGAAGAACACACTCTATGTTTCTCAAGCTTAAGGAATTGAAGAAAAAATTCAAGCCTCGAGTGGCAGTAGTGAAAGATTCTACAAGGAAAATATTAAATGATGCAGGAAACATCAAAAGAAGATGGGAAGAATACGCAAAGTCATTATACAAGAAAGAATTGGTAGATGACCAACCATTCCAAGAGGCTGCATATGAAGAGGAACCAATGGTGTTGAAGGACGAAGTAGAAGCTGCTTTGAAAGGACTGGTGAAACACAAGGCTCTGGGAATTGATGGGATACCAATGAAGATGTTTCAACAAACAGATGCAGCACTGGAGGTGTTAACATGTTTGTGCCAACAGGTTTGGAAAACAGCAACTTGGCCAAATGACTGGAAGAGGTCCATATTTGTGCCTATTCCCAAAAAAGGGGATCTAACTGAATGTGCAAACGATTGGATAATATCATTAATATCGCACACCAGCAAAATTCTACTAAAGATCATTCAGAAGCAACTGCAGCAGTATATAGACAGGGTATTACCAGAAAATCAAGCAGGATTCAGAAGAGGGAGGGGAACCAGGGACATCATTGCTGATGTCAGGTGGATATTAGCTGAAAGCAGAGAATATCAAAAAGATGTCTATCTATGTTTTATTGACTATGCAAAGGCATTTGATTGTGTGGATCATAACAAATTATGGATAACACTTCGGAAAATGGGAATACCAGAACACCTAATTGTGCTCATGAGAAATCTGTACATGAACCA
>VMDO01019629.1:0-39246 GCA_007922755.1 Pedetes capensis
CTATATAGTAAAAGATAGAGAAGACTTGGATGGGAAACCTAGATGGAAAGGGGGGTAGGGGGGAAACATAGAGGAGGGTAAGGGGTAACCTATATGAATAATGCTTATCAAATTGCATATATGAAAATTGTCACAACGAAAAGCATGTCAAAATGAATCACATTATGATGTACATTAAAAATTTCTAATAAAAAAAAAAGAGTATATTGAAGGACATTTTCATAGCATAGCTATTCCCCTGTCCTCCATGAAACACACACACACAATTTGCTACATGAAGCTTGCACATGCAATATTTAGGGTTAGGCATTAGATTGACCCAGAAGAATAAAAGGATGACAGACAAGAAAAACAAACAAAAAACAGGATGTTCTGAGAAAATCAAGGAACTTGAGAACAAGATTTCCTGCTGGGAGGATGTGCGATTTGGGGTGATAGGCTAGAGAATATAAAAGGTAGAGCTGATATAACAAACTACAGCTGATACTGAGTGAGAACATACTGGTATTATATTACTACTTATTGAACAAAACTATTTGTGCCTTTTGTTAGATGTCTGCTTCCTTAAGCATTCTGAGAACCTCATCTGGTGTCCAGGATAACTCATATTTTCTTTATAAATATTGTTCCTAATATCTATCAATTAAAAATTTAACACCAGCCACCACAAGAGACTTTAGGCCTTGTTTTAGCTTCTGGACAGAGCTTCAAATGCATGAAAAATTGGGTTCACTTTTAGATTTGGTTTCAATATGTTAAAATATAGAGGGTTTATATGTTCTCACTCATATCTGGGAGCTAACACTAACTTAAAGGAAGAAAAAAATGTAAATATATATATATTTACATATATATGTATATGTAGGTAAATTTACATACATATGTAGGTAAATAGAAAAGAACAATCAGGTTTATCTAACAAGTAGAAAGAAGGCGGTGGGTTCTAGCAGGGAGAGCAAAGATTATGGAAGGCAGGACAGGGAGGGGAAATAACACAGAGGGTTGAAAAGGGGAGAGGACAATGTCAAATTATATGATGCAGCTACATGAATACATGGGGGAAAATGGGAATATAACCTATAATTGCATATGATTTTTACCACATAATAATCATAGAGTTTCATAAATTAGGTAAGTGGATATAAGTGTGATAAAAAATGATGTAACATGTGCACAATGGAAATACAAAAAGCCTTACCACTCTGTACCCTAGTAACATTTATTAATAAAAATAAAAAACATTAAAAAAACAAGGGTTTGCATCCTGTTCAGTTTTGGGTTTAAATCCTTTGCATAGATAGCAGGGCTTTACTCTAAACCAGATGGTTTCAGGGTTCATTAAAATTTTTCCAAACCCAAATCTGAACATGATCCTCAGCTAAGTGAACAGTTGTCTTTGGCTTCAGCTTTTACTTTAAAAAAAAATTGAAAAAAATTGAACAATATTTTGTCTACTAACACATAGGATTAAACTTTTAAACTCAAACTTGAACCAAACCTGAGCCCCCTAAATTTTAACACATCAAACCCACATCTAGACCTCAACCCAATTTTTCATAAGCTTGAAGGCCTGCCAGCCACAGCAAGAGAATCTCAGGCCTTGTTTTAGCTTCTAGATGACATTTCTGATTGTTTTGTTACCAAAGTAAATATTTTGAAAATAATCTCTGTCCCAGGATGTATTCTGTCTTTAAGATGAACCATAAAAATGGGAATTGTGGCCGGGTGGTTCACACCTAGAAACCTAGAAACTTGGGAGGGTGAGGAAGGAGTATCAGGAGTTTGAGGTCAGAGGCAACCTGCATAACTTAGTGAGACAGTGTCTCACTAAAAAATAAAATGGGGGTAGAGAAGTGGCTCAGAGATAGAGCACTTGACTAGCATGTGTGAAGCCTTGGGTTCAACCCACTGAGTACTGCAATATATATATATATATATATATATATATATACATATGCACACACACACATATATATGCATATGTATATATTATATATATTCATCACTAGATTAGTAAGGATGGAGAAAGGTAGGGTTAAGAAAGAAAAACTCTAATGAGAAAAGAAATGACAAAATCTTAGAAAAGAAATTGAAATACTACTTGGAGGAAGGCAGGATTCAGGAAATGCATTAGAACTCTTCTTTTGAAAGTGAAGAAAGAAAACTCGTGATATAAATGTATCACTAGGGCAGCCAACCCAGAGGATTATATAATATTTCTAAGACTTTGAGAAATAAGAAAGGGGGATCTATAGAGACTGGGTCAGTGCCATTGTATTAAATTAAAAATAACAATTATTATAAATAAGGATGCAAATATATTGTTTTCCATGAATAATATGTTTAGAACTCTAAGGGAAGATCTAAGAAAGTGAGTTAGAATAAAGCAGCTCTAACATAGGTTCTGCCTTCAGCTACACCACCCTGATGTCCAATCCTATCTAATCTCTGAAGATAAGTGGAGTCAGGCCTGATTAGTCCCTGGCTGGGAGACCTCCTGGGAATAGTGGGTGCTGTAGGTTTGGGAGAAAGATCCAGTAGCCTACTCCCAATACAATCATCCATAAAAACCTTATGAATAGCAGAGAAACGCTGACATAATTCTAGGAATGGCACAGTATCAAAGTTTCATTTTTTTGTACATGGAGTCACTATGAATCTGGCTCAACTGGACAGCACCTAGTAACAACAACAACAACAACAACAACAACAACAAGGCAGGTTCTAAGGCCCTGAGTCTCAGCTTGAGGAAGGTATTATTCTGCTATAGGATATTTCTATATGGAATTATACAATTTATTGAATGAAAAGTGACCATGATATATTTAAACAACTGCTTGATTTAATTGACATTTGTTTCTGAGAGAACCCATAATTACTTAATTTTCTTTCTCTTTCTTTCTTTCTTTCTTTCTTTCTTTCTTTCTTTCTTTCTTTCCTCCCTCCTTTTCTTTCCTCCCTTCTTTCTTTTTTTAGACAGGGTCTCACTAAATTACACAGGCTACCTCTGGCCTTGAACTTGTGATCCTCCTGCTTCTGCCTCCCCAGTCTCTGGGATTACAGGTGTGGGCCACCACACCAGGCTGATTTCTTATCTCTAAGTATGGGAGCATATATAAGACAAATGTAGAAAAATATGTTAGAAAGATAAATTTGGAACAGAAGGAAAGAGAATGATCTGATGAGTAACTATTCAGCATATAGTATCAGAGAAAAGATACAAACTTAAAAAGCAAGTTTAAAAAATGAACAAAAAATAAGATGAAAAATAACAAACAAACAAACAAACAAATAAATAAATAAATAAATACAAATGCAGAGCTTGGCTGAAAGCAGAAAAACAACCAAGGAAATTAATAAAACACTAGGGGCTCCTCCTGTTGCTCCTGAGAATGATATGGCAGAAGAAAATATTTATGCTTCCACTGAAGAAACACAAATTATTCAAAGCCTAGAAAGTTCAAAAATTTAGGTCAGGCAAAGGGTTTTCTGAAGACAGCACTACAAAGGCTTGATTGCTGACTTAGTGTCTTAGGCACAGTTTCAGAAGCATCGAGAGCAGCTACAGTACAGAATTAGCTCACAATTGTTATCTGGTTTGAGCAAAGTCAAGTGTGTGGCAGCAAGAGACCAAGATCACACTCCAGGAAGGTGAAAGGTGCAAATGCTGCAATTTTCCAGCAGTATTGTCCAACAGATAGAAAATTAAGCTCTCACACATCAAGACTTAGTGTGACAGAGACCAAGGGGGCCTGTGACTTCGGGTACACTGTTGCCCTGAATGTCTCAGTCTGTTTTTATTAAAATCTTTGGTAACATCAAGCATTCTTAAGAGTTAGGGGACATTGAGGGTTAAGGTATACTTTAAAAACTCAACAAGTCCTTCTAGAACACAGCTGGATTGTAGATTATCTATTTTGGCATATCCTGCCCACTATATGTGGGCAGGGGTTGGGGAAAATGCAAACAACCAAGCTTATCATCAGGTGGTCAAGGGGACAGGGCAGGAAACTAGTCTCTAGGCATTAAGGACAAAGAAGGCAGGATGCTTCCATCCTGCAGTAGCCTTGAGCCTTCTCTCAGCTGCTCTCCTCAGAGTTTCTCAAGCCCTTTGACCATGCCATTCACCACAACGAAACATAATGTGTGGTGTGAGGATGCAAGTCAACCTCAAGCAATGCCTGGGAACTGTGCATGTTGTTTTGAATATTGAAACATCCATGCAGAAAACATGGTGAATTCCTCTATCTCATCAGGGAATCTGTGTGCAGAAGTGGGTCTTTTGGTGCTGGTGATTGGACCAACGGCTTTATACATGCTAAATATGTGCTGTACCACAGACATATACCTTCTGCACCATAGTGGAAGTTTTTCCCCAGATATAGAAAACTTAGTGCCATTTTTAACCCCATAAGGTCAGATGTCTAGAAAAGCTGAATTAAGATTTTTTTTTCTCATATCATCTTTGTCTGTTTTCTGCTTTTAATGTGGTTTGTGTCTACTTTGGTTTTTC
Organism: Pedetes capensis; assembly: GCA_007922755.1. Taxonomy (NCBI): domain Eukaryota; kingdom Metazoa; phylum Chordata; class Mammalia; order Rodentia; family Pedetidae; genus Pedetes; species Pedetes capensis. Next base: position 4,514 of record VMDO01019629.1, read on the forward strand.
AAAATAATAACGTGGGCCTGGACTATACCAAAATCAATAACTAATTTAGGTGCTGGGATGTATTTATGTATTCTTAGCTTTGAATGTTTATACTGAGTTCATTTTATGTGCATGGCACTTGAGAAATTTGGGACTGATTTAATTCAAACTCAGAGAACCTAAAGGAATTACATTTTTGGAGGGGAAAGACAGCTGTTGTCACTATTGCCAAAGCAACCATGACTCTCCACAGGCTTCAGGATAAAATCTCATTTGTTGGAGATATAAAATATAAGACATTGGATAGGAAAAATATTTGTTTTATGATTTCTTTAGTCTAAATCTTGGTTTTGCCTTTGATTAGTCTCTGGGACTCTTAATCAGAAGGGATTATGTCATTCATATGTAGGACATGACTAATTTTTGGGTGGACATGTTAAATGAATGATTTAATGTGTGTAGTGAATTATCCTTTAAGCTCACTACCTATCTTTTAATGGGTCATATTGGACATGGCTTGTATCTTCTGAATAGAAAACAGAAAAAAAAAAGTCAATTTTTTACTTAAGGAGCATCATGGTCTTGGAGTTAACTATCTGGACCCATTCCAGAGTTCTGATATAAAATTTAAATTGTTCATCTTGAATTCATGAGACCCAGAGAATCAATGGATAGTTTGGAGAGAACCTCATGAAAACAGTATACTACTGTTCTTTCTTTTCCCACGAAATGATTGACTATTGGCTTAAGTATTAAATAAGAAATGAGTGTCCCATTCTCCTTACTTCTATTCATAAATTATTAGGAGGTTTAGCCAGAAAATTAGACAGTACAAAGAAATAAAATACATCCAAATAAGAAATAAGTTTAATTTTTTTCTGCTTATAGACATTAGTTTATCTATAATAAACTCTAAGTCCTCCACCAAAAAAAAAGTTAGAACTAATAAAGCTATTCAAGAATGTTATAGGATACAAAGTCAACATGCAAAAATTAATAATGTTCCTGCATACTAACAACAAATTATTTGAAAAAGAAATAAAGAAAAAATTCAATTTACAATATCTACAAAAAATAAAATACTTAGGAATAAGATAAACCAAAGAGAAGAAAGATCTGTACACTGGAAATTATAAAACATGTTTGAAGGAAATTGAAGACATACGTAAATGCAAAGATATCTCATGTTAATTGTTATAATTAAAGTAGTAAAAATATTCATAAAACTCTACATTATCTATACACTTAACATAATTCTTGTAGGATTCCATAATATTTTTCATGGAAACAGAAAAGATAATCCTGAAATTTGTATGGAGACACAAAGGACTCAAAAATAGCCAAGGTAATGTTGACCAAAAAGAACAATGTCAGAGGCACTATACTACCTGATTTTAAAATATTCTTCAAAGTTATAGCAAACATAACAGCAAAGTACTGGCATAAAAACAGACATATGAACAAATCAAACAAAATGTAGGGCCAATTAATAAATTCATACATTCATGTTTGATTGATTATTGACAGAAATGTCAATAACACGCATTTGAGGAAGAAGCATTGTTTTAAAAAACGGTGTTAGGAGTACAGGATATTCACATGAAGATTAAAGTAGACCTTCATCTCATACCATGTACAAAATAAACTCAAAATGTACTCAAATGGCAATGTAAAACTGAAAACTGTCAAATTATGAGACGAAAATACAGGGGAAAATTTTTCCATGTCATTGGCCTGAGCATTAATTTTTTAAGATATAAATACAAAAGCATGGGAAACAAAAGAAAACAGTGTAATTAACCTATAAAACTTCTACAGAGTAAATGAAACAATCAATAGAGTGAAGAAACAAGACATAGAATGGAAGAATATCATTAATTATCAAGGAAATCTAAATTTATGCCACATGAAATACGCAAGCACACCTATTTCATCAAAAAGATATAAGTGTTAAGAATGTGGAGAAAGAGGAAATTTTGTCCATGGCTTGGGGAAATGTAAAGTAGTACAGTCATTACAGTAAGCAGTGCATAAGTTCCAGACCCCAAAATTACAAATTGAATGGTCATATATTCCAGTATATCTAAAGGATATGAAGTCAATATGTTAAAGTAACTCCTGTACTCTTATGTTTGTTGCACCATTATTTATTGTGGGCAAAACATGGAAAAAACAAAATGTCCATCAATTGATAAATTCATAAGGAAATTGTGTGTGTGTGTGTGTGTGTGTGTGTGTGTGTACTTAGACAGATATGTAGATAGAGAAGAATAATACTTAGCCTTTTAAAAGTAGGTACTTCTATTCATGACAACATGGATGAAGCTAGAGGAAATTATTACAGGTGAAGTAAGACAGGCACAGAAAGACAAATAGGGCATGAACTCAATTACATATGGAATCTAAAGATGTCAAAATCTCAGAAGCAAAGAAACAAATGGTAGTTGCCAGAGGCTGGGGGTAGGAGGATCAAGACAATATTAATCAAAGCACATAAAATTTCAGTTAGGAAGAAGAAATTCAAGAAATCTATTATACATTATGATGTGTATATTTAATAACAGTATTTTGTATCCTTGAAAATTGCTAAAACAGTACATTTTAAGTGTTCTCAATATATACCAAAAATATAAATGAGGTAATTTTTATGTTAAATAGTTTTATTTAGTCATTCCACAATGATTTGTATATCAAGAAACCATATCGGGCACCATAAATATATACAACTTTTCAATTAAAAATTAAAAAGCAAAAGAAGAAAAATATGGAAAATATTAAGAAGCATAACCATCACATATCAATGTATCTGTGAAAAACCTGCCATCCCAATTATTAAGAATAGCAATAGAAATGTTTCTGCTCCCCAAAATGTCTTCCTTCTCCACAATATTTATTGAAGAGGAATGGCTTCCTAGTGGTGAACTTGGAAAAAGAATCTGGCCAACAAATTTTCTCCTCTGATTCTTTGGATTCTGCTATCCTACAGTAGGCATACTCCTGTTACTATTTCGTGTGATCAGCATGTGGGGACAGTGTCTGATTCTGATGAGTAGCAACTTTCTCTTTTGAGTGGGAATGTTTAACAGAGCAAATATATTATTCTACATCTACCTGACTATATTTTTCCAATGTTTCAAAGTAATAAAAACAAATCAATGTGAAGGTTATTATCCCAAACACTAGTGGCAAAATATTTCCTCCATTTCAATGCAGAACATCCTTTATACCTTGCAAGTTTATTTAGCCAAATAGAGCACTTCACATTGTTTGAGTTCTGTGCAGACATTTTCAGACCTCCTACAGCACTGATCAGGTTTCAGTGACGACACAGCCATAGGTTATATACTTATCCCAATTTCTTTCATTTGATTTATATCCATGTCTACCTCCAAAGAATGTTCGATAAATAGCTCAGTGTTATTTATCTATTTTTGTGCCACACTCACATATCATTTAACAAATATTTGTTAAATAGATTTTCCATGCCCCACCTTCATTATTGATGATACATATGTTGTTGATTGTTGTTAGGTGCCATTGAGTCTGACTCATAGAGACGCTATGTACGGTGGGTCAAAACACTTCCCAATTTTGTGCCAGGCACATGATCTTATTTACTTTTAAGCCCATTGTTGCAGACACTGTGTCAATCCATCCACTGGAGGGTTTTCCTCTTTTTGTTGTTGGCCTGCCACTCTCCCAAACATAATGTCCTTCTACAGGGATAGGTCCCTCCTAAGCACATGTCCAAAATATGCAAGACTCAGACTCAAGCCATCTTTACGTCCAAGGAGCACTCTGGGTTGCACTTCTTCTAGAACAGATTTGTTGGTTCTTTTGGCAGTCCATGGTCTATTCAACAGACATCTCCAGCACCATAATTCAAAAGCATCAATTCTTTTCTGTCTCCCTTGTTCAATGTCCAGCTTTCACAACCATATGATGCAACTGAGAATACCATGGCATGAGTCAGGCACACATTCATCTTCAATGTGATATCTTTACTTTTTAATACTCTAAAGAGATCTTTGGCCATAGCTTTTCCTAGAGCAATGTGTCTTTTGATTTCCTGGCTGCTGTGTCCACGGGTGTTAATTATAGAGACAATCAAAGCAAAATCTTGGATAACCTCAATCTTTTCTCCATTTATTATGAGGTTGCATACTGACCCAGTCATGAGAATGTTTGTTTTGTTGATGTTTATTCACAACCCATATTGAAGGCTGTGATCTTTAGTTTTCATCAGTAAATGTTTTAAATTCTCTTCACTTTTAGCAAGCAGTTATGTCATTTGCATAACACAGGTTTTTAATGAGTCTTCCTCCAATTCTGATGCCATGTTCTTCCTCATAAAGTCCAGCTTCTCATATTATTTGCTCAGCATAGAAATTGAAGAGATGTGGTGAAAGTATATAGCCCTGATGCACACCTATCTCCACTTTAAACCAGGCAGTGTTTCCTGATAGTATTGAGACAGAAAAGACCGTGTGCATGAAGTTTCATATTAGAATGAAGACATTTCTGGGAATTGAACTAGAAGCCGTTCATATTACATAGTGACAAAGAACTTGGCTACATTTTGTCCATGCCCTGAGACTATGAGAAGGCTGAGTTTAAAGGTGACAGAATAATCTGCTGGAGGAAATTTCAAGGCAATTCAGTATTCAAACTGTGGCATGGTTATTACTGGTTGCTCTTAGCCAGATTTACAGTGAGAATTAGGAGAAAAAAACAAAGCAGAAAGATTTGAAAAGCTTTATACTCTTTGAAAAGAGTATAAAGGTTTTAATCACGCCTTCAAACTTGTGAAAATTGCATTCAGGTTTGGGTGTGAATTCGGTATGTTAAAATTTTGAGGGTTCAGTTCAGGTTTAAAATTTTAATCTTATGTGTAGATAGAAGAATATATTTTAACTTTTTCCCAATGTTTAAAAAGCTAATAATACAAAAGAATGCACTAAAAAATAAATCTGGACCCAATTTTTCACTGGATTTATGTTCAGGTTCAGGTATAAAAAAATTGCTAAAGATGAAATAAAATGGTTTCAGGGTTGGAGTTTGGGTTCAGTTTAAAGTCCTGATATGTACACATGGGATTTAAGCATGAACCCAAATCAAACCCAATCCCTTGAAATTTTAACATATTGAACCTGCACCCAAATATGAATCCAGTTTTTCACAGGTTGGAAGACCTAGTTTAAACTTATTTGAAAAACTTTGTTTTCAGAAGAGAATTCCAGGGTACCTTGCTCACGAAGGGCCACTTAAGGAACTGTCTTCCAATGTTTAGCCATCCAGGCACCCAGAGACCACTGTAACCATGTTCCAAGAGAGACTGGCTTCTACTGGTGGTGTTGGTAGATTCTGACATTGTCCACATGATTCTGGTTTTCAGGAATGTAGAGCACAAAAGTTACGGGATCATGGAGGCTTCCACCTAGATTTCAAAGGAAGGACTGGAAGGTCAGACAATGCACAGCACGATCAGGATCCTTGCAGACAACCCCTTAGAGGGTGATGCATGAAGCTGTGAGGACGAAGCTGATGACATAATGGAGAAACTAGAAAGTTAGAGATGCTAGGAATGTGGAACGTCTGCCAAGGAAACCTGGAAACAGTGAGCACAGCCAGTCAAAGAGATAACTCAGGTGGAATGTAAATGGCAAGGCCACAGGGGTAGGGCTGTCTAAGCCTGTTGGAGCTCACATCACATCACAATGTGTCCTGGGTCCTGGATATGGATCTCCATGATTGACCATTTTCCTTGCTTGATATTTGGTCAGCTTTGGTCCAAGGCTTCCTTGCTATCTTCCTAGTTCTCCATTTTGGAGTAGACATGTGTATTCTGTCTCACCAATGTATGTTAGAAGTATGTCAGTGTCTTTTTTACTTTACAGGGCTCATAGCTAAAAGTTTGCCTTGAATCTCAGAGACTTTGGATTACAACTCTTGAACAATATTGGAACTGTTAAACTGTTGGGGAAGAAATTAGTCCATATTCAGTTATATTCAGGGTAGTTATTTTAGACTGAATTATAACCTTGTTATTACTGACATAAGGAGATAGATTAGATGTTCCAGGCACAGTGGTCCATGCCTGCAATCCCAGCAATTTAGGAGGCAGAGGTAAATGGATCATCAGTTCCAGGCTATAGGCAGCCTGTGTAACTTAGTAACACCTTGATTCAAAATTAAAAATAATAAATGCTATAAGGGTACAACACAGTGATAGAGCACTTGCAAAATATATGCAGGGCCCCGGATTCAACTCTCAAATACTGCTGAGCGAGAGAGAGAGAGAGAGAGAGAGAGAGAGAGAGAGAGAGAGATGCTTGTATGTTATTCTTTTTTTTTCTTTTTTTGCGGTACTGGAGGTTGAACCCAGGGCCTCATGCTTGCATGCTTTGCAACTGCTGGACTACTGAGCTGCCACCTCCAGTCCATTTTATTTTTTTAAATTTTCTTTTGGGACAGCGTCTCGCTAAATTATGTAGACTGCCTCTGGTCTTGAACTTGCAATCCTCCTGCCTCTGCCTTCCAAGCCGCTGGGATTACAGGCATGCACCACTGTGCCCAGCTTTGTATGTTATTCTTACAAACAAACAAACAACAACAATTACAAAAAACACAGCTGTAAATATAGAGTTCAGAATTGTTCTCCAACACAGTAACAGATAATAATGGATTGATACGGTTAATCTTGTCTGCAACCATAGCACTCTGGCATGCAGTCCCTCCTGATCTCAGAAGGTAAGCAGGGTCAACCTGGTTAGTCCTTGGATGTGCTACTCCCTGGAAATACCAGGTGCTGCAGGCTAGGGAGAAGGACCTGGCAACCTACTACTGAAACAATTGACTCAACATCAATAAAACAGAAATCCTTACAACTGAGTCAGTATGCAACTTCACAATAAATGGAGAAAAGATTAAGGTTGTCCAAGATTTTGCTTTACTTGGTTCCATAATCAATACCTGTGGAAGGAGCAGTCAAGAAATTAAAAGATGCATTGCATTGGGAAAAGCTGTGACAAAAGATCTCTTCAAAGTATTGAAAACTAAAGATGTTACATTGAAGATGAAGGTGCACCTCACTAATGCCAAGGTATTTTCAGTCACATCACGTGATTGTGAAAGCTGCATATTGAACAAGGGAGATAGGAGAATTGATGCTTTTGAATTGTGGTGCTGGAGACGTCTATTGAATATACCATGGACTGCCAAAAGAACCGACAGATCTGTCCTAGAAGAAGTTCAACCAGAGTGCTCCTTGGAAGCAAGGATGGCTTGAGTTTGAGTCTTATGTATTTTGGACATGTAGTCAGGAGAGACCAATCCCTGGAGGACATCATGTTTGGGAGAGTGGCAGGTCAGCGAAAAAAAGGAAAACCTTCCATTAGATGAATTGACACATTATCTGCAACAATAGGCTTAAACATAAATAAGATCATGTCCCTGACACAGAATTGGAGAGTGTTTTGTTCTGCTGTGCCTAGGGTTGCTATGAGTCAGACCTGACTCGACAGCACCTAACAACAACAACAACAACAATGGCTAATCTTGATTGTCAGTTTGATTGCATTGAGAAGTGCCTAAAAGATTATTAGAGAAAATATCTTTGTGTGTCTGTGAGGGTGTTTCCAGAGTGGAGTGACAAGGAGGAAAGACTCACCCTGTATGTGGGATACACTACCCAAGAGAGAGGGGTTTGGGAAGAATAAAAGTGAAGAAAAAAGAACCCATCTATTATAAGCATTCCTTCTCTCTGCTTCCTGGCCACTCTGCAATGTCTTTTCAGACATGGTAGACTAAAACCTCTGAAACCACCAGTCAAAATACTCAAAATAAATAATTCCTTCCTTTAAGATGTTTTTCTCAGGCATTTATCACCTGTATCAAAAGTATTATTGATAGAATATCTGAATGAGGCCTGCAGCCCTAGGCCTCTGGCATCTGATTCTGTCAGATCTGGGAAGCTAAGCATGGTCGGGCCTGGTTAGCACTTGGATGGGAGACCACCTGGGAACACCAGGTACTGTAGGCTTGGGAGAGGGACCCAACAACCCACTCCCAAAAATCAATCTGCCATTGAAAACCCTATGAACAGCAGAGAAGCACTGACAATAATGTTTCCTCTGTTATAAGTAGGGTCACTGTGAGTTGGAAACCAACTCAACAGCCCCTAACAACAACAACAACAACAACAACATCTGAATGAGGGACATAAGCAATAGACAAGTAAAAGTTGATTGATGTCTTACAATCAAATGGTGGTATCAGAGGAAAAATTTTGAATTCCAACATATGTAGGGAAAAAGACTATATTACATTGCTGATTGATACAGCATGGTGAGTATTGAAATTTCAAATCATTTGTACCTTTCACACAGTCTGAAACAATGATCTCAAACAATGAAACAAAAGATCTCAAATAATGCTTAACTTTAAGCTTGTAACTCTCATCTGCTGTACCTATTTGCATTACCTGGAAAAGCAGCTAAAATAGTTTCATATGGACTATGTTATTCTTTTTAAGTTATAACTTTGAGTCACAGCCAAATTCAACCTTCTGAGCATTAACTTACTACAAATTTCTGTTTTCTTCGAGTAACAATCTTATCTTATATAACTTTAGTGTTTCTCTATTTCTTTTGGTTTTCTTTCTTTCTTTTTCTTTTCCTTTTGTCTTTTCTCTTTTCTTTCCTTTTGTTTTGTTCTCTTTCTTCTTTCTTTCTTCCAGTACTTGGGATTGAACCCAGGGCCTTGGACTTGCCAGGCCAGCACTCTACCTTTGTGCTGTACCTCTGCCCTCTCTTTTTATTTTAAAACAGAATTTCTTTAAGTTACATGGGCTACCTCTGTCCTTAAACCTGAGATCTTCCCAGCTCAGGCTCTTTAATAGCTAAGGTTACAGGTAAGCACCATGTCACTTGACCAGTCTTTCTCTATTTCTATCCACATGAACTAAGACGTTCTTTGTGAGCTGAATTAATGAAAACACATAGGATTTATCACTTCAGGAAAGTGTACACATGAGTAGAGGACAATAGGCACATGCTGGGTTGTTGTTGTTGTTGTTGTTAGGTGCTGCGGAGTGGAGTCTGACTCATAGCAACCCTCATAGAGTTTTCAATGGCTGACTGTTTCGGGATTGCCTTAGGAGTGGATTGCCATGTCCTTCTCCCGTTTAGCAGGGCTGGGAATCAAACTTGGGACCTCAGAGACTGCAGAGCAGCACCCTACCAACTGAGCTAAATCCCAGCCCTGGTGGGTTGTTAGTCTCCCTTTAAAGCCTGGTGAATCAGTCTTGCAAACAAACAACAACAACAATAACAACAAAATAGCCATAAATAAAGAGTTCAGAATTGTCCTCCAACATATTAATAGATTACCCATGACAGACCATGAAAAATTACTTATGGTTGTCCATACCATGACCTACAGAGGGCTACTTTTTCTGTTTCAAACCAATGTGAGTGACTTGTCTTCCTTCCACTGCCCCTTCCACTGCCCCCTGCTGTTTGTGCTGATTCTTGGACAAACCTGTCATGATTAATCTGCATTATCAATGTGAGTTGATTTAGAACTACCTAGGAGATAGCTGTGGTATACCTCTATGTGTCTCTGAAGGCTTTTCCAGAGAAGGTTAACTGAGTGGAAGGAAGTGAAAGGAAGACACTCCCTGACTGAGGGTGGCACCATCCTATGGGCTTGGGGCCTGGATGGAATACACAGAGGAACAGCATTCCCCTCTATCTGCTTCCTGTCCTGCCTTGACATCAACTGCTCTGTTCCACCTATCCTCCCAGCCACAATGGACTGATGCTTCTGAACAAATGAACTAAAATAATAAACCCTTCCTTCCTTAAGTTGTTTCTGTCAGATATTTTAGTTTCAGCAATAAGAAAAGTAAGTAATACAAAGCTAAACTTGTTCCTGATTTAGGACCCCTGAACCAGCTGTCCCTTCTGCTGAAATATACTTGTGCCAGATCCTACATCTTGTTTTACTCATGTTTCTATTTAAGATCCACTTTTTGTACCTCTGGTCATATTAACTTTACTAGCTGCTATTACTCTGTATCTCATCAATTCATTTATTTTTATCCAAAGCACTAATCAATACTTGATATTATTTTATATTTTAAAGTTTTGCTTTCTTACAGTAGAAGGCTGAATAATGTGTGCACCCCCTTGCTACAAAATATCTGTGTCTTAACTCCTTGTCTTATATGGTAAAGGGAGTTTGCAAATGTGATTAGGTTAAGTAAGGATTTTGAGATAAGACTCTCTTGGATTATCCAGGTTGACCCAATTTGATCACAAGGGTGCCCTAAAATGAAGGCAGGAGGATCAGAGTAGAGAAGTAGATAATGTGATGATGGGGGCACAAATTTGGAGTCATGTGAGAAAATGATCATCAGCTTCCTTTTTAGCCTCTGAAAGGAGTCTGTCTTACTTTTAGAATTATGACTTAGAAAACTTTAAAAGCATAAGTGTGTGTTGCTTTAAGGAAACATATTTTTGGTAACTTTTTAGAACAACGATGGAAACGACATACTTAATTTTTATCTCTACAATATTAACTTGAGGAAATCAGAGACTTTATGTTATTTACCCCATATGTGTGTTCAAAGTAGACAATTAATAACCATTTCTAAAATTATTCTAGCAATTAAAACCATAAATACATCAAGTGTAGTATACATCACACACTGACACACAGAGAAATGCACACATATAACTCTATGTCACCAACATGCACACACATACATTATTTTACAATAATATAAAACATATATATTATTCATCAGGCTGGGATTTAGCTCAGTGGGTAGAGCATTGCGCTGCAGTCTCTGAGGTCCCGAGTTCAATTCCCAGCACCACAAAAATGGGAGAAGTGCCTGGCAATCCACTCCCAAGGCAATCCTGAAACAATTGGCCATTGAAAACCCTATGAGGGTCGCTATGAATCAGATACCGACTCAACGGCACCTAACAACAACAACATATTATTCATCGTTCTATATGAACATATGTAACTATTGTTGTTGTTGTTGTTGTTAGGTGCCATCGAGTCGGTATCCGACTCATAGCGACCCTCATAGGGTTTTCAATGGCTGACTGTTTCGGGATTGCCTTGGGAGTGGATTGCCCGGCCCTTCTCCCATTTTTGTGGTGCTGGGAATTGAACTCAGGACCTCAGAGACTGCAGCGCAGTGCTCTACCAACTGAGCCAAATCCCAGCCCCATATGTAACTATAGGTATATATTTATCACAAATAGTGCTGTTGGTGAATTAAATGTTTCTATACATATATTCCAAAAACAGTTGATTATACCTGTTTTAGTTTTTGCAAATGTACAAAGAATGCAGCCAAAGTAAGAAATGTTAATTTAGTATAAATAACTATACCTTAGTGCACTTGATGATCCATGTTAATTACGTAGATTAATTTTTACTCCAATATCTCCTGCCTCATGTTATAGTGTAGTTGAAATAAAGGATTAACTGCTATTACATAAATTATTGGTTTGTTGATAGTATTATAGCATATATTATTTCTTGAAACAACAACAAAAAAAGAAAAACCCTTTTTTAACTCAACCAGCTTTTCAGCAGTAAGTAGTTCAACAGCAGATAGTGCTTGACTTTCAGAGAGAAATAATGAATAGGCACAATTCAGTGCTGCACAGGAAAACATATTATTTCACCATTACTGAGTCTGAAGCCTGATTTCTCAGCCTTGTTGATGAGCAGGATTACCAGGGTGGCTGCCCAGGACTTCAACAATTATTATCAACTGTCCTGGTCACTCACCCAAGATGGTTTCCTGGCAACCTTGAATGTTTCATTCAAACCCGAATATTAGTAACAGTCCTGCTTCGTATTTAGGAGTGAGATTGTGAGGTGGGATTTGTTTGGAACTGAAATAAAAAGGCCATTATCAAAAGTAATTCAGATGATCCTGTCACTAAGTGATTTTATCTTGCTAGTTACACTCTGCAGTTCCCTTTGTGCACTTGTTATATAAAAAGGATAATCTTCTGATTCTCCCTTTACCAAATGTATTCCTTACCTACACTGATCATGATATTTCCTAGTCCTCCGATGTATTCATCTATTAAAATAGAATAGCAAATGCTGGAAATTTACATAGAAGCTGATCAGCAGTGTTCATATTTAGAATAGCTAGGATTCCAAAAAGAGATGCCAGGGAGTTGCAATCTGCCATTTTTGTGTTTGAAAGAAAGGCCTACTCATTCAACCAACAGAAATGAGAAATCATGGGAGACTCAGTTTCTTTAAATTTCATGGTCAATATAAAAATATTATGTGTGATTTATTTTATGGAAAAAAACTTATGAAAATTAAAGTCCCTTTGTTGTTTATTTACATTTTAAGCAAAGCTAGTGCAGATATAACTCAGTAAATGTAGTTTTTAACAATATAAGAGATATCAAACTATAATTTATGCAGATGATATTGCCAAGAAATATGATCCACAGTATACTTCATAGGCATTTAGGGAAATACAATAATTAGATCTTGAGTCTTATTTAGTATTTGGATTGATTTAGAATATTTCCACTACTCAAGTTTACTTCTAAAAAAGAAACCTCTCTCAACCCAGAAACTATCACATAGCAATCAAATTCTATATAATTAGAGTAACAATTTTTATATTTAGTTCAAGTTCTCTGTTTAGATTTAAATATTGGATTTATGTTCTTGTGTAGTAAGTGCTTTTCCACGTTCAACTTAAACATGCACTTAAGATTAGAGCTCTTGGACTTCTTTTTCCTGTTTGATATTTCAAGACACTCTAGTTGTTTATAAATTAATTAAGCATGAAGCTCTTAACAGACACATTTTAAAGAGATTGAGCACAATTTTCCCTTTATAGCTTAAGAAATTGAAACAGAGTGGCATTGGCAGACATGATGCAATGACTTTTGAAAATCTTCTTTTATAAAACCAATGAAGACACTGCCAAATAATTTTTAAGTTAATTATTTTAGAACTTCGCAGGTAAACCACAGGTATGCAACGGTCTAAAGGGCATTAAAGTAAGAAAAATGGGGAAATTTTGGTAAAAACATCAAGATTTGTTGTATTTTAACTTTATCTTATCACCTCTCAGCTGTGCCCTTGTAATCCCAAAAAGAGAAAAGTAACAGCTCCACTATCATTGTGAAAACTAGAACTCTATCACCTACTTGGGGAGGCAAAACAGAGTAAGAGCTCCACCAAAGCATCATCAGCAGATAATTAATTTATGCATCTAAGAGTTGCATGGAAAATCTTACAATAAATCTTGTCTTAATTTGACCTAACTCAGAGCTTTTCCAGTACAAAAATCTTTCTGCCTAGGGATGTTTGCTGAAAACATCAACAAAAATTACATTACAATTTCATGATGTAGAAATATGAGTTGGAGCAAATAATAAACTGATAAAAATAGTTAAAAGGAAAACTTAGAGAGTAAGAAGACTATATAGGGCTTTGAAAAACTGACTTTCTTGGCATTTTTTGAGACCATGAACATGAATAGGTGTACGTATGAACATACCCATGCAGATGTTCACAAAACAAACTGGAGAAGTCTTTTATTTTTATTGGGCTGACCCAAGGTCCGGTGCATATTTGGAAATGTTCTACCACTGAGCTGGATTTACAGGCCTATTTTTATTTTTTTGTCTTCAGACAGGATCTTGCCAAGTTACACAGGCAATCTCTGACCTCAAACTTGCCATCTTCCTGCCTACACCCCCTGAGTCACTAGGATTTCAGGCATGCAGTACCACTGGGCTTAAAGTGGAGAAGTCTTAAAGCTTTCAATTCTGCTTGACCTCATGGGACCATATAAATGAGAAAGGATGGCTTATACATAGCAGTAAATGTGCTTGTCTACACATTCTATGTATGCTCCAAAGTGCAAATAGAGTCGATGAGAAAGGATTATTTGACAAATAACAATAATTCAGCCAAGACTTACTGATAAGGGAGATTTAAGAAAAACTTTCTAATTATCAGTTGATAAAAATACTACAGACAAAAAGGATCATTTATCATGCCAGACAGCTCATTTATCAAAAATATATAATAACTGCAAAGATATAGTCAGCCAGCAACAGAAATCAAAAGTATATACAACAAAAACAAATGAAATTAAAGAGAAAATAGACAGTTCAATAGTAACAGGTGTTGACTTCAATACTACATCTTCAATAATGGATTTTAAGAAAGACAAAATCAACAAGAGAATAGGTGACTTTAACAATATTGTAAAACAGATATGAACTAAAATTTTAAAACTCCTAGAAGGAAACATATCTGGCATTCTATTCCCCCCACACCCAAATTAGCCATTGAAAACCCTATGAATAGCAGTGATGTATTGTCAGGTATAGTGCCATAAAATGAGCCCCCCTGGTTGGAAGGCACTCCAAAGCAAACTGGAGAAGAATTGCCGCCTTAAAGTAGAGTCAAACTAGTGATGAGAATGGAGTAATTCCCCTGGGACCTCCATTTGCTGATGTGGTACAACTTAAAATGAGGAAGAACAGTTGTAAACATACATTAATAATTAGAATGTGGAATGTAAATTGTATGAATCTAGGAAAAAATAGAAATCATCAAAAGTGAAATGGAGTACATAAACCTCTGTATTCTAGGTACCAGTGCCAAAATAGACTAGGATTGGCCATTTTGAATCATCTAATCATGTGATCTACTCTGCTGAGAATGACAACTTCAAGAGAAATGGGGTTGCATTTATCATCAAAAAAGACATCCCAAGAGACTTTGAAACTTGCCTTTGAACACTGAGTAGCTAAACTAAAATGAAGACATAATGAAGTTAAAAATTTAAACAGAAGATTTCAAAGGGCAGCTCAAGAAGACAAAATCAAATATAAGGACATGTGTAAACAGCTGGAGACAGAAAACAAAAAGGGAAGAACATGCTCTGTTTTTCTCAATATTAAAAAATTGAAAAAAATCAACTGGTAATAGTGAAAGATTCTATAGGAAATATTAAATGATGCAGGAAACATCCAAAGAAGATGGAAAAAATGCAGTCATTATTCCAAACAAAATTGATAGATGACCAACCATTTCAGGAGATTGGAAAAGATCAGAAGCCCATGGCACTGAAGGAAAAATTATACGCTGCCTTGAAGCAACTGGTGAAACACAAGCCTCCAGAAATTGATGGAATACCAATAGAGATGTGTCAACAAACAGATGCAGTACTGCAGGTGCTCACTTGTTTATGCCAAGAGATTTGGAAAACAGCTACGTGGCCAACTAACTGAAAGAGATCCATATTTGTGCCTATTCTCAAGAAAGGGGACCCAACTGAATGTGGAAATTATCAAAGAATATCATTAATATCACACACAAGCAAAATTTTGCTAAATATCATTCAAAAGTGATTGCAGTAGTAGATAGATAAGGACCTGCTGGAAAATCAAGCCTGATTCACTAGAGGGTGTGGAACAAGGGACATCAATGCTGATGTCAGATGGAAATTAGCCCAAAGCAGAGAAAGCAGAAAGATGTCTATGTATGTTTTATCGACTATGCAAAGGCATATGAGTGTGTGGGTCATAACAAATTATGGATAACATTGAGAAGAATGAGAATAACAGAGCACTTAATTGTACTCATGAGGAATCTGTACATGTACCAGGAGCTAGTCATTCAAACAGAACAAGGAAACATTGCCTGGTTTAATGACAAGAAAGGTGTGCATCAGAGATATATCCTTTTACCATATCTCCTCAATGTCTATGCTGAGAAAATCATCAGAGAAGCTGGACTTTATGGAGAAGAACATGGCACTGTAATTGGAAGAATACTCTAATTATGTTGATGACACAACTCTGCCTGCTGACAGTGATAAGGATTTGAAACTTTTACTGATGATGATCAAAGAACACATCCTTGAGTATGGATTGGAACTCAATGTCAACAAAACAAAAATCCTTACAAGTGAGTCAGTACAGAACTTCACAATAAATGGAGAATGAAGCTTTTGAATTATGGTGTTTTAGATGAAGATTGAATATACCAGGGACTGCCAAAAGAATCAATATATCTGTCCTTGAAGAAGTTCAACCACAGTGCTCTTTGGATGCTAGGATGGCTAGATTGCTTCTTAAATATTTTGGACAGGTTGTCAGGAGGGACCAATTCTTGGAGAAGGACATCAAATTTGTGAGAGTGGCAGGTCAACAACAACAAAAAAAGACTTTCAACTAGATGGATTGACACAGTGACTGTACCAATGGACTTAAACATAAAAAAGATTGTGTGCCTGGCACAGTATCGGGGAATGTTTTGTTCTGTTGTACATAGGGTCACTATAAGTCAGACCCAACTGGATGACACCTAACAGCAGCAACAGGTACATGTAAAGGTTCACAATATCAATAGACATAATAGAAATGAAAATCAAAAGTGCATTGAGATATTATTTCTCATCCCATAGAATGGCTATAATAAAAAGACAAACTGTAGAAGGTTTTGGAAAGGATGCAAAACACTTGGAAACCTGACAGACTCCCTATGGGGATTTAAAATGCTGCAATGCTATTGAATACAGTTTGGTGGTTTTTCAATAAATAAAATGCAGACATATGACTCAGCCAATTCCATTCCTAGATGTCAGTATACATGCACGGTAGTTAAAGACACAAGTCGCTACCAAAAATGCATATTCTAATGTTCCTTGTATCACTGTTCATAATAACCATAAAATGGGAACAACTGAAATGCCCACCAACTGATAAATGGAAAAATGAAATGTGATGTATGTATACCATGTATCATTATTGAGCCATTAAAAAGAATTAAATGGATAGTATATTTATGCATGTACAGCATAGATGAACACTGGAAATTTTATGCACATTGAAAGGAGCCAGACACAAATCCCCTATTATTGTGTGAGTCCATTCATGAAATGTCCAGAACAGGCAAATTCATAGAGACATAAATTAATTTAGTGGTTGTCAGAGCATGGGAAATAGTGGAATTGGTGCTGAGTACTAACAAGTACAGGATTTCCTTTTGCATGAGAACAATATTCTGGAATTAGAAGAGGTGAGCCCTTCATAACTTTGTGAATGTACTGAAGCTACTGAATTACACCCTTTAAAGAATGAAATTTATAGGATGTGAATTTTATAAAATTTTTAAACAAACTGAGAGAAACTGCTGACTGTGATTCTAATCTTAGAAGAACTCGTTCTTTTCTAGCAGTAAATTTTATTTTCAAAATTGAATATGGAGCAAAAAATTTAAGCTCTAAATCACACATATTTATACAAAGAAGATAAACTCAATGCAATATAATCAAGTAAGTTTTTATTTGCCTTTAGAAATGTTACACTACATATTAAACACATTAAGTATTGAAACTAGATACAATTTATTTGGAATTATGCTTTGATCTTTTTTCAATTTTCTCATCTGTAGAACTGGAATCCATTTTACTTTTTAAATATGGGAACATTTAATATACTTATATGCAATATCGAATAGGCTCATACATTAGTTGCTATTTTTATCATTATTACTTACTGTCCTAGCTTTTACTAATCAAAAAGTTTAATACATTTATTTGACTGAGTCTTTTTGGTGGACTAGAAGCCTTACATTAG
This sequence comes from Pedetes capensis, assembly GCA_007922755.1. NCBI lineage: Eukaryota > Metazoa > Chordata > Mammalia > Rodentia > Pedetidae > Pedetes > Pedetes capensis. The sequence goes on from VMDO01019629.1 coordinate 22,162, forward strand.
GTGATTTTTGATATTTATACTGGATTAATTTTATGACATAATATTTAGATACAGTTAAAGGGAAGTATGCCATGTTTTCCATTTCATTTTGATAAAATTAAAAGGAGTGAAATGAGAGACAATAAAATGTGGTCTATTTGATATATTAATAGAGATACTTCATATTAGTACCTCTAGATGTGGTTTGGGGCTTTTCTGAAGCATTCATTTAAATTATAATAACACTGCAGCACTCCTTTGAATTTACAGAAGTGCAAAATCATGATATATATTTGATGACCCATATTAGGAGTGGGCCTTTGGCTGAGCACAGAGGCACACACCTGTAATCCCAGCAACTCAGGAGTTAGACACAGGAGGATCACAGGTTTGAGGCTTAGAGGCAGCATGCATAATTTAGCAGGACCATGTCTCAAGATAAAAAATAAAAAGTGGGCTGGGGTTGCAGCCCATTGGGAGAGCACTTGCAAAGTATGTTCAAGGCCCTAGGTTCAACCTGAAGTACCAATAAATAAATTAATTCATTAAATATAAATACATGGGCCTTTGATAGACAAAAATAACTGTTGTAAAGCTTATTCTAAATGCCAACATCTGCATTGTACTTTCCATCTTTTTTGACAAAGGATGCATTATTCTCAAACACTGTCGGGGTTTGGCTCCAGCCCAGCTATGGCCTTGGGGCCTTGTCCTGACACCAGTAATGTCCCAGGACCCTCAGGGTTAGGGTAAGAGCCTGGCTGGTGACACCAAAGAAAGAACTTTGGGGAGCCTTCTTAACAAAACAGGATAGGAACTTTTATTGAGTTACTCCTCCAAAGAGGAGCAACCAGCAAGCAGCCTTTTAAAAGTGGCAGCTCAGAAGGTAGCAGCATGGAATGCTGCTGCTTCAATGGTGCTACAGCTTTAAGATGTTATGCTAATCAGCACTGGTGGTATCAAGATGGCAATCGAGGTCTGCTGATCTTTCCTCTGGCAGCTCTCCTTCTTTCTCCCCTCCTTCCCAGGATTGGGAGGAATTGGGGAGCACTTTGTGTCTTGCTAGGTGTCTTCGGCTCTTCCGGGCCCCTGAGCTTGACACAGAGTCTTGCTTGAAGGTCTGCCATAGGATTAGGATGTGCTGGTTCAAAGTGATGGGGTCTGGGTAGCAGGTGGAGAACAGTAGGGTGACAAGAGTGGGGGTGGCCTAGGGGTCTTCAGTGGCCTGCTTATATGGCTTTTGGGAAAAGGGAGTGTGCTGGGAGGTAGCCAATCGGAGTGCATTCCCTGACAGGTATGTCAGTTTACTTGCCATACCTGCCAGGAGGGGCAGTTATTTAAAGAATGCGAATTTGGGGTGCAATTTGGATAGGTGGGTTATGCACGGGGCCAGGCCAATCAGTAGGCTTCCCTTATTGACCAATCAAGGGGGTCCTGATGGCCAATAAAGGTGGAGATGGCTGTGTCTCAGCTGGCCTGCTCAGGGGCCATCTTTTGTCATTTGATGGGGGGGCGGGAGTGAAGGACCAGGATGTAGGCCAAGGGTCAATGACCCTGGAGGATAGATGTGGGTCCTCCAAGCAGGCTAGACAGGCCCCTGCAACTGTGGTCCTCTCTATCCCCTGGGGCTCCCATGCCCTGGACAACAGATATTGGTCCTGACGGCAGGCTATATAGGCCTCTATCATGGTGATACTCTCTAGGAATCCCAACAAAACACCATAATATTTTTCCCCCAAATGAACTAGTGAATAAATAGTTTAAAGATGACAGTAATGATTTTCTTCTGATTAAATAGTCTTATCAATATAAGGTGTCTCAGTTGGAGATTATAGGACCACAAAAGGCAAATGAAGAGAGTATATACAACTAATGGATTTATGAAAATGCAGAATGAGGATTATGGCATTTTTTTAGAGATGAAATTTATACATTTAATATTGTTGTTAGATGTCATTGAGTTGGATCTCACTCAATGACCTTAAGTACAGCAGAACAGAATACTTCCCAACAATGCACATACTTTTACTCCTAAGTAGTATTGGTATGTTTGTAATAAGTCTTAAGCTATTATATTCATAATAGACTCATAACAAAATATTTAGAACTTTATAAACTTATGACTTTTAATTTGCAAATTGCTTAAAGTGGTATGATGTAAATTCTAAAAGGAATTGCTTTAAAGGAACCTGGGTTGCCTAAACATTAAGTTTACTAACATCAATCATTTTTGGTTTAAATTAAGCTACAAACTACATGAACTACACTATTGCAATATTAACTGACTGCAACTCAGGCGAACTGGGATTTAGCTCAGTGGGTAGAGCGCTGCACTGCAGTCTCTGAGGTCCTGAGTTCAATTCCCAGCACCGCAAAAATGGGAGAAGGGCCTGGCAACCCACTCCCAAGGCAATCCCGAAGCAGTCAGCCATTGAAAACCCTATGAGGGTTGCTATGAGTCAGATACCGACTCGACGGCACCTAACAACAAGCAACTCAGGCAGTACACTTTCAGGTGAGAAAACTCCATGTAATACAGAAATGATCAAAAGCCTTGAGCTTTTTATAATAGAGAAGATTGCATCCCATTCTAACAGACAGAAACTTCCTTCAAAGACCCTGCACTGTTAATGAGACTCTGAAAGAAATTGGAAACCAGACAGTTATTAAAAGCCACAGAAATCTCTATTTGGGTGCTAAGCACAAATGCAATGACTGATCAGCACTGCAGAAAATATATTCCTCCAATTGACATCAAAGGCATGATAGATAAAAGATAAAAATTTCACTTAGAGTGACCCCCAAAAGGTATAGGAATGTTTTCAACTTTTGAAAGAGAGGATTGACTAATAGTTGAAATGCCAAGAAACTATTAATATCTAATAAGGTTATTTGGGGCTGGGATTTAGCTCAGTTGGTAAATCACTGTGCTGCAGTTGCTGAGGTCCCAAATTCAATTCCCAGCACCGCAAAAATAGGAGAAGGACCTGGAAATCCACTCCCAAGGCAATCCCAAAACAGTCAGCCACCAAAAACCCTATGAGGGTTTTTGTTGTTGTTGTTGTTAGGTGCCCTGGAGTCAAGTCCCATGCATAGCGACTCAATGTACAGAAGATCGAAACACTTCCCGATTCTGTGCCAGGCACACGATCTTATTTACTTTTAAGCCCACTGTTGCAGACACTGTGTCAATCTATCTGGTGGAGGGTTTTCCTCTTTTGCGTTGACCTGCCACTCTCCCAAACATGATGTCTTTATCCATGGATTGATCTCTCCTGACTACATGTGCAAAATATGTAAGATGCAGTCTGGCCATTCTTGCTTCCAAAGAGCACTCTGGTTGCACTTCTTCTAGGACAGACCTGTTGGTTCTTTTGGCAGTGCGTGGTATATTCAATAGATGTCTCCAGCACCGTAATTCAAAAGTATGAATTGATTTCTGCCTCTCTTCTTCAATGTCCAGCTTTCACAACCATATTATGAGACTGAAAATACCATGGCATGAGTCAGACACACCTTCGTCTTCAACGTGACATCTTTGCTTTTCAATACTCTAAAGAGATCTTTTGCCACAGCTTTTCCTAGAGCAATGTATCTTTTAATTTCTTGACTGCTGCTTCTGCAGGTGTTGATTGTAGAGCCTAGCAAGGCAAGATCTTAGACAACCTCAATCTTTTCTCCATGTATTGTGAAGTTGCATGCTGGCCCAGTCCTAAAGATTTTTTTGTTTTTGTTGATGTTTAGTCGCAACCCATATTGAAAGCTATGATCTTTGATCTTCGATCTTCATCAATAAATGTTTTAAATCTTCTTCCCTTTCATCAAACAGGGTTGTGTCATCTGCATAACATAGGTTGCTAATGAGTCTTCCTCCAATCCTGATGCTACGTTCTTCCTCATAAAGTCCAGTTTGTCAGATTACTTCCTAAGTATATAAACTGAAGAGAGAGGGTGAAAGCATACAGCCCTGATGCACACCTTTCTCAACTTTAAACCAAGCAGTGTATCCTTGTTCTATTTGAACAACTGCCTACTGTTCATGTACAGATTTATCATGAAATCAGAACAATTAGGTGTTTTGGTATTCCCATTTTCCAAAGTGTTATTCCATAATTTGTTATGATCTACACAGTCAAATGCTTTTGCATAGTCAATAAAACATAGATAGACATCTTCTGATATTCTCTGCTTTCAGCTAATATCCATCTGACATCAGCAATTATGTCCTTGGCTCCCTACCTTCTTCCAAATCCTGCTTGATTTTCTGGTAATTCCCTGTCTATATACTGTTGCAGTCGCTTCTGAAGGATCTTTAGTAGAATTTTGCTTGTGTGCAATATTAATGATATTGTCCGATAGTTTGCACAATAAATTGGATCCCCTTTTTTGGGAATAGGCACAAATATGGATCTCTTCCAGTCAGTTGGCCAAGTATCTGTTTTCCAAATCAGTTGGCATAAACATGTTAACACCTCCAGTGCTGCATCTGTTTGTTGAAACATCTCTATTGGTATCCCATCATCCTGGAGCCTTGTGTTTCATCAGTTCTTTCAAGATGGTTTCCACTTTATCCTTCATTGTTCCTCTTCATATGCAACCTCTTGGCATGGTTGGTCATCTACCAATTCTCTTTTGTATAATGACTCTGTGCATTCCTTCCATCTTCTTTTGATGTTTCCTGCATCATTTAATATTTTCCCTGTAGAATCTTTTACTATGCCATTCGAGGCTTGAATGTTTTCTTCACTTCCTTAAGCTTGAGAAACACAGAGTGTGTTCTTCCCTTTTGGCTTTCTGCCTCCAGCTCTTTGCACATGTCATTATAATATTTGTTTTGGTCTTCTTGAGATGCCTTTTGAAATCTTCTGTTTAGATCCTTAACTTCATCATGTCTTCCTTTTACTTTAGCTGTTCAATGTTCAAGGGCAAGTTCTGGCCTCTCTTTTGACATGTAATTTGGTCTTTTCTTTTTTTCTTGTCTTTTTAAGAACTTTTTGCTTCATTCTTGAATGATATTTTATATGTCATGCCACAACTCCTCTTATCTCCTATCATTTGTGTCTAATGTATTAAACCTATTCTTCAGGTGGCCTCTGAACTCAGATGGGATATACTCAAGGTCATACCATGACTCCCATACACTTATTCTAATTTTCTTCAGCTTCAGTTTGAACTTGCATATGAGAAGTTGATAGCCTGATCCACAGGCTGCACCTGGTCTTGTTTTGATATTTGGTATAGAGCTTTTCCATTACCTCTTTCCACATATGTAGTCAATTTGATTCCTGTATATTCCATTTGGTGAAGTCTATGTGTATGGCCTCCATCTATGTTGTTGAAAAAATGTATTTGCAATGAAAAGGTCATTGGTCTGACAAAATTCTATCATTCAATCTCTCTCATCATTTCTATCACCAAGACCATATTTTCCAATGACTGAGCCTTCTTCTTTGTTTCCAACCTTTGCATTCCAGTCACCAGTGATTATCAGTATGTCCTGATTGCATGTTTTCTCTAATTCAGATTGCAGAAGCTGGTAGAAATCTTCCCTTTTTTCATTTGTGGCCTTAGTGGTGGGTGCATAAATTTGAATAATAGTCATATTAACTGGCCTTCCTTGTAGGCATATGGATATTATTCTATCACTGACAACATTGTATTTCCTGACAGACCTTGAAATGTCTTTTTTGATGATGAATGAAACCCCATTTCTCTTTAGTTTATCATTCCCAGCATAGTAGATCATATGATTGTCTGACTCAAAATGGCCCATGCCGGTCCATTTTAGCTCTGTGATGCCTAGAATGTCAATGTTTATGTGATCCATTTCTCTTTTAATGATTTCTAATTTTCCTAGATTCATACTACATATATTCCATGTTCCAATTATTAATGGACATTTACAGTTGCTTCTCCTCACTTTGGGTCATGCCTCATCAGCAAATGGAGGTCCCTAGGGCTTTACTCCATTTCCATCATCATGGTAAACTCTACTTTGAGGAGGCAACTCTTCCCCAGTTGTTTTTTGAGTGCCTGCCAACCTAGGGGGCTCATTTTTCACCACAATATCTGACAGTGTGTCTTTGTTCTTCATAGGCTTTTCAATGGCTAGTTTTTCTGGAGTGGTTAGCTGGTGCCTCCTCCCTAGTCTGTCTTAGTCTGGAAGCTCAGCTGAAACCTGTCCATCATGGGTAACCCTGCTGGTATCTGAGATACCAGTGGCATAGCTTTCAGCCTCATTGCAACACACAAATCCTCACAGTGTGGCAAACTGACAGACGTGTGGGGGTAAGGTTATTTAGATCTATTTAAATGACTGTTTCTTTCTGGTTGTCTCATTCTACTTCTAATTTCTGGTTTTACACATTTAGACCACACCAACTAGACATAAAAATGTTCTTTGCTTTACTTTGCACCCTCAGAAATACCAAAAATCCAAATTAAGTAAGGAGACCGTGAAGGCCAGATTTGGAGAAATGGAAATTTAATATTAAGACTTAGGAAACAGCATTCTGCAACTAAAGTAGTCTCTAGGGACAGCCTGTCTGACATTTACCTTTGGCAGGAAGCTTGAATAAAGTCTCATATATGTAAATGAAAAAGTCAATCAATCCTATCGTATTTTCAGACAATCACATTTTTGCTTTGTTTTGATGACACATTTCCATTCTATCCATTTGTCATATTTCCATTATTTTATTATATTTTTACTTAAACAAAAAAATCTATTGTTATTGAAATGGAGAGAAAGACAGAGAGGGGAAGAAGCATTTTTTTATCTATTAAGTCATAATTACATGAATTAGAAGTAAATCTTTAGTCTCAATTGAGTAATGTTCACTCTTAGCAGGAAAGAGTGGACACTCTTTTTTATTGATTTATTGATCACTTACTTTTTATTTTTTATTGATCATTTACTTTTATATTGATGGGCAAAGAAAAGAGAGCAAATACTGCTTATTTGACGTTTAGGCCTCTTTAATCACAGAGCATGTAATCAGATATTCTCTCTTTCTCTCCCACCCACACTTAACCATCTTCCTAGATAACTAACATTTAAAATAACACCCAAAGTAGCAATCTCTAGTCATAGTGAAGTGGCAGACAATTCAGATCCTAATTTAGATACAATCTTATAAAACTATGCTTTTGTTCTTTTGTAAAACATCAGAGCCTTGTTCAACAAGGCTCCTTTACTTTACTTTACTCCTTTACTTTACCATCTTTTTCTTCAAAAATGATTTCATCTATCCGTGTCCAGAAAAGCCACATTTGTGAGCTCATTATGGGGCATGCTTCACTCCCATAATTACAAAACCAATGAAACAATACTTAGGTTGGACCCAACCACTTCATTGCTTGCCTTCCATTTTGTCTTTATTCAGATTTGCTTTCCAGAAACTACTGTATGTGAATTCGTGCTCTTAGACATTCTTTATAAGCCAATTATTTCTGTTTCCCATTTTGTCTTTGATCTGTTAGCTTTCAAATAACTGGTTCTTGACCTCTGTTATTGATTTCACTACTAGTAACTGCTTTTTCTCTTTTGAACAAATACAATTTTTTCTGCTAAAATTTTTTATACTTTGTGAGATACAATTTCCGTCAAAATGTGTCCTTTATGAAGAATTATATTATCATAGACAAATGACGCACCTATAAGGACTGCTTAAAACAAGAAAATACTAACAAAGTGAAGTTATATATTCTGAGAGCACACCATAAGTTAAAAGATAAAATGCAGGGTATCTCAGAAAACATAGCATACCATTCTTAGACACATGAAAACATCAACCTTAGGTACTCATTAAATTTACGGCTCTAATTAACTTTTCTGAATTCATTGCTCAGAATCTGTGTCTATGGTATATTTTGTTCCTCATTCCAAGGAGGTAGTATCCCTCATTCATTCACTAATTTGTGTATTCAGTGCACAATTATTGATCACATACTGTGTGAGTTGGCCAAAGGCAGTTTGAATAAGATACATGCTTTATACTTTTGAAGTTCAAAATCTTTCTAGGGTGCCTGAGAAATGACCATATAGCTTTACATATGGAAATTTTAAAAGTATAGCTATAAAAGGATCCCAATTCTGAGTGATTTTGAATATACAGTATTATATGCTACTATCACAGATGTTTATTTTCATGGAATGATACCTACAGCCTTTTTTTTTTTTTTTTCAGTACTGGGAGATTGAATCCAGGGTCTCCTGCATACTAGGCAAGTGCTCTACCACTGAGCTGCGCCCTCAGCCCCTTTTACTATTTCTATTTTGAGACATGGTCTCACTAAGTTGTGCAGGCTGCCCTTGGCCTGGAACTTGCCATCCTCCTACCTAGTGTCTTGAGTCACTGCGATAATAGGTTTGTGCCACAGCACCCAACTATCTGAAGGAATATTTTAGTGGCACATCAATTAATCCCCGGGGAACTGAAAAGTTTCTTTAAATTCCAGTACATGAGACAGGCACATAGAGCATAAGATTCACCGATTTTATTTTATTTTTCATTTTTTTTGTGTGTGTGTAGTACTGGAAGGCTGACCTAGAGCCCCCCACATACTTTACAAGTGCTCTGCCACTCAGTTTCACATTCAGGCACTCTTGTTTGTTTGTTTGTTTGTTTGTTTTTATCTTGAGACAGCATCTCACTAAATTATGGCTGCCTCTGACCTTAAAGCTGTAATCCTCCTGCCTTCACCTGTGGAGTTGATGGGATTTATAGGCCTGTGCCTCAGTGCCCAACTCTAGATTCGCCAATTTTAAAACTCATAAAATTGAGTGCTAGTCATTTAAATCCAAGCATTAGCAAATATAAAGTTTAAATATGTTGGAAAATATATGTGGAGAAAGAAGTAAAGTAGTAACATTGAAATAGTTATTGCTGGACACCACTGTGGCATATGCCTGTAATCCAAATGACTCAAGAAGGTAAGGTAGAAGGATTGAGAGTTTGAGGCCAGAAACAGCCTGTGCAACTCAGTAAGACCCTGTCTCAAAAATTTAAAAAGTGAAAAAGAGGCTGGGATGGGGGTCAGTGGTTATGAGGTTGTCTTGCATGCTTTGTGGAGGGCCTGGGTTCAAGGTCTAGTAACTCAAAAAAAAAAATAGAAAGAAAGAAAGAAAGAAAGAAAGAAAGAAAGAAAGAAAGAAAGAGAAAAAAAGAAAAAGAAAAAGGCTATATTGCTATTGTCATGTTGGTACTTTTTTTCTATTTTTTTAAATAAGTAGTATCATTTTAGTATCAAAAAGTCCATAACCTTCTAAGGACTTCTTCTGAAATCAAAATCATTAACAGTTGAAAAAAAGAACACAAAAAAGTAATTTTAACATAGTTTTGCCATTTAACTTTCACCAAGTTTTGTTCTCACCAAGTCAATTTTAACATCTCAGTAGGCTTTTGGCACTCTCATTTTGGAGGCCTGCAACCTTTATCATAGTAGAATACCAAAATTCAACATATTCTTCTAAGTCTATTTTTCTAAATTTACAAATTTAAAAGATCGTGGTAATTTTATTTTCGAACTCCATTCAGTTTCCTATTGGCTGTGGTTTCCTGGTAACTGTACATATTTGGAAAACAACAATCCTTGGGCTGGAGGAAAGTACCCAAGAAGGAGCAAGCTTGACAGTGTAGATGTGGACCCAAGGCTGGAATTCAGCCCTCAATGCAAAGGCATGCTCTCAGCTCTCAGCTCACAGTGGAGTTGCCAAGGTGAGAGCTTGGACACCACCATCCCCGAGAAAGCAGGAAGCAACCCTTGGGGTAACAGGCTGGCTTCAGGTAAACTGCCTGGGGGCATTCTGGCAGAACCTGCAAAGGGGAGCATTTTGGGAAGGTGACCACTAGACTGACAGGGTTTGCTGAGGAGTTGTATTCGAGGTGCATGACTGGGACAAAACACAAGCCAAAGTCCTCACTTCAATGAAAAAGAAGCCCCTTCTCCCACAGCAACCACTGAGTATGATCTCCTAAGAAAGGTTTAGGTGACTGCTATTGTAAGGAAGAACCATTTTACATCATTTCACCTATTAATGCTGAGGTGATGTTGAAGAATGAATTTGGAGCTTAGAGGCAATACAGTGGTAACTGGTACAGAATGTTTGTGGTTGAGGTTGTTTGATTTTTGTTTGTTTCTTTAATTATTTTGGATCAATCTTATTGATCAGTCTGTCATATCTCAAACGTTTTGTAGAAAATGTGGACTTCTTAGGTTCAAGACTAATAATACCTATTGTTGAAAATGGTCTTGGCTCTGTATCTCTGTCCAAAAAGGAATATGAATCACCAGTAGAGACTTTACCATTGTCTGTTTCTAAATTAAAGCATTTATAAATATTTTGCTTTTATATATTCTGGTACAAAAGAAAAAAATATGAGGAAAAAGCAAACAGTGACATTCTTTCCATAAAACTAGTCTCTTCAATTTCAGTTGACTTCCTTTTACATATTCATAATAGTCTGTAGGAGTTTATCAAGTAGCTCTGCTGGACCTGACTCCATGCTGTGCAATGGAGACAAAATGATGGACATCATGATGTGACCAACTGAGTTAACACCAGCCTTTACACACATTAGAATTGCTATTATCAAAAACTAGAAAATAATAACCATTAGCAAGATTATGAAGAAACTGGACCCTTATGTACTATTGGTAAAAATTTTAAATGGCACAATTACCTTAGAAAACTCTACAGGAGTTCTTGCAGATAGTAAAAGTAAAATTACTATATAATCTGACAATTCCATTTATGGATGTAAAACAATTGAGAGCAAGGGTCACTATGTGCACCCACATTCTTAGTAACATTGTTTACAATAGCTAAAATATAGGGACCACCTAAGTGTCTATTGCTAGATGAATAGATGGGCAAAATATGGGAGGTACATATATGTATGTATATGTATATATATGCGTGTATGTGCAATGAAATATTATTAAGAATTTTAAAAAGGAGGGAATTCTGGCATGTTATCTCATGAATGAGCATTGAAGATATGCTAAGTGAAATGAGCCAGTCACAAAAGAACCAAACCTGTATGATTCTACTGACATGACGTTCTTAATAATAATCAAAATCATACAGACAGAAAGTAGAATTGTGATTCCTAGGGCTTCAAAGGAGTCGGATGAGAAGTTTTTGTTAATGTTACACAATTTCCATTTTACAATGCACAAAGAGTTTGGAGATCTATGGTTGCATAACATTTCTAATGTATGTAATATTGCTGAATGATATACTTAAAAATACTTAAAATGATAAATTATGTGTTATATGTTACTTTGGCCTGCCACCGTACCACTGTGGCATTGGATCCTGTCAGATCTCAGAAGCTAAGCAGGGTCAGGCCTGGTTAGTACTTGGATGGGAGACTACCTGCATACATCAGATGCTATAGGTTTCTATAGAAGGACCTGGCAACTCACTCCCCCCCAAAATCATCTACCATTGAAAACCCTATGAATAGCAGAGAAGCATTGACAATAGTGTTTTGCCTGTTGTACATAGGGTTGCTATGAGTCAGATACCTACTCAGGGGCACCCAAAAACAAGAACATTATATTATATTTTGCTACAATAAAAAAATTGAAAATGAAAAGGAGTAATTTTCCCTATGTTGCACTTTTAGGAAGGGATGGAGTCAGTATTTGAATGGGGGTGCTGTATGAATCCAACACCTGACCTCTTCATGTTTACATTGCATTGGCTAAATAAAGCTAACACTATCAGTGTAACCTGCAATTGAACTAGAGTTAGATTTTAATATTCTTCAAACTGAATTATTTTGAGGCTTGATCATTCCCATAAGAAAAAAGTTGAAAGGATATAGGGAAGATCAATCAGATGAGTTAAGGAAGTTTTGTTCCAAAGGAAAAGCCCCAATTTAAAGGAGGTTCAGCTGACCAAAAGGTTCAGCTATTGGGCACAGCTCCAAATGAGGAACAAGAATCAATATGCTTTTGCAGACTCTCCTGCCTATAGAGTTAATTATCTTCCCCACTGCATCAAAATGATACGTGAGCATTTATACAAGGATGATGTCATTAATTTAAATAAGGTTGGGGTGTGTAGTGGTACAAAGCACAGGTGCCAGTTAGGGACTAGGGTAGAGAAGACTCCTGCTCCCATGAGGCTTATGATTAAGAAATTGTTATATTAGAGATGGAATTAGCACTATAGTTGTGGGGGTTGGATTTTTCGAGATCTTAGTCTTAGAAAGAAGGGTCTATGATTACGGAGGAGTCTATGCAACTTACAAAAATTTTCTCAAATTCTACTATGCTACAAATTCATTGCTTCTTTATTTATTAACAAATTCTGTTTTTGTTGCTGTTGCTGTGTTTTTTAAGGTATCCTAGTACTTTGAATAAAGTAGATCCAATTCCAGCTCAGGTAGAAATCATAATCATTCTAAATTATAATTTCTCAAACTGTATACTGAAAGAAGTGTTTTAAAAACAACAAATTTAAGAGTTTCTCCACCTGATTTAGGAAGTGCAGCCTGAGGATTTACATTTTTAACTAGTACTAGGTTAGGAGGGCCCAATCCCTGAAAAGAACATCATGTATGGGAGAGAGTAGCAAGTCAATACAAAAAGGGGAGATCCTCAACTAGATGGATTGACACAGTGACTGCAACAATGGGTTTAAACATAAAAAAGATCGTGTGTATGGCACAGTATCAGGGAGTGTTTTGTTCTGTTGTGTTTAGGGTTGTTATCAGTTGAACCAGGGATAGGTCTTAGCTCAGTGGTAGAACGCTGCTCTACAGTCTCTGAGATCCTGAGTTCAATTCCCAGCACCACAAAAATGGGAGAAGGACATAGCAATCCATTCGCAAGGCAATTCCGAAAAAACAAATCAGTCATTGAAAACCTTTTAAGGGTCACTATGAGTCAGACATGACTTGCTTGCCCCTAACAACAACAATAACATGAGTTGAACCTGACTTGACAGCACCTAAAAACAACAAATAAGGTCATGGTGATGCTGATTAAAGGGTCCTACACTGGGAACCATTGAACTATGTTATTCATAGTAATTGCATCCCCCTCTCTAGTAATTGGTTTAGCTATAAAAAGTGCAGTGTGACATTCACTAATGTATTGGGCCACTCCTAAGAAGATCTCTTTGCTTTTAAATAGGACATCCAAGAATACAAACACATTGTCTTATCTATCTGTGTAGCTACCCTCTTATAACCATATGAATCAAAGCCTGAATGAAATACCAATAAGCTGAGGATGATGGTGAAGAATGGTTGCATTAATTTTAGAGATGCTGCACATTTGAACCTCATGTAGAGATAATAAATGTCTTTATTGTTTAAAAAAGGACTACATGAAAAACAATCCCCTGTGATATATTAAGACCAACTAAGACCAGTTCAGCTATTGCCACACAGTTGGATGGTTTTGAAGGTAATTAAGGAACTTAGGACATTTTACTATATGGGAATGCTTTTATTCTGACAGTTTTAAATTTTTTGATGCTTTTAATTGTTGTCTTTAATATAAGGTTAAATAGACTAGTTCAAGTTCACTCAGGAATAGTCTAGCTGCTAAGAGTGGAAGAAGGACAGAGTCATGAGAATCAAGATATAAACAGAAGTATGGTGAATATAATGAAGAAACATATATAACATATGAGAATGAAGTGGAAGCCCTGATATAGTTTAGTGTCATGGTTTGGATCTGAAATGTCCCCTGAAAGCTCATGTGTACAATGCTTGGTTGCCAATCTAGCAATGTTCAGAAGTGGGACTTTTGGGAAGTGATTGGAACATGAAGGTGCAGACTTCATCAGTGGATTAATCCATTCAAAATTTGACGGCTTATTCAAAGGTGATAAAAATTTAGGACTTTTAGGGGCCCAGGAAGTAGTAAACTGAGGGTATATCTTTTCTCCAATGTCTTTCTCTTGTGCACTCTCTCTCTCTCTCTCTCTCTCTCTCTCTCTCTCTCTCCTCTCTCTCTCCCTCTCTCTCTTTCTGTCTTTGGTCCACATGAGAAGAGGAGTCACTTTGCTCTACTATACACTCCCTGCCATGATGTCATGATGTTTTGCCTCCCAGGGGCTAGGAAACTATAAAGAGACCCAAGTGACCATTGACTGAAACCAGCTGAAATGGTGAGCCAACACAAGCCTTTCTTTTTTAAGCTGATTTTCTCAGGTGTTTTGTCATAGAAACAAAAATCTGATGAACACATTTGGATATCATTAAAATATTTTCTGGAATAATTCTCTAAACCATAAAAATTAGAAATTAAATTAGGTAAAGGTATGTGTGGGTCAGTTGGTGGTGTGTTAGTGGATAGTGTTCTAAGTATAGAAGCCAGATGGAAATGAAAATATTTTCTGAAGAGAAAGTTTAACTCCTACATGTTATCTTCAATTATTTGCACCCTCCCATGATAAAAGCACAACATTCATAAAGATAATTTTGTAATTAATATGTACGTAGTATAACAAAGCAGAATCTCTCAGATCCACAGCTTTACTTTGTTCAACTTAATCTTCATTTTGCACAAGATTGGTTTTCCTTGAAGTAGTCATGTGTTTTAAATTTAAAATATTTAAAAGTGGGTTTCCCCCATAGCAAATTAGATTTAAAATGGGAACAACAATATACTTCTCTTCCTATGTATATGTTACTTCTAACTCCTGAAATATGCTGGGTTTTTTTTTGTGTGTGTGTGCTAGGTACCAAATGTAGAAAATGAAAGGAAAGGAAAGGAGGAAGAAAGGAAGGAAGGAATAAGAGAAAGAAGGAAGGAAGGAAGAAAGGAAGGAAGGAAAGAAGGTAGGAAGGAAGCAGGACAGGAAAGAAGCATAGCAAATGTAAATGTTGCTTAAAAGACCTAGGTGCTATTATTATCTGGCTATAAGAAGAGATAACAATTTTTCATATATAAAAATAGATTTTTCTTTTAGTTCTTGTGCACACACACATATATAATTTTAATACTTTACCTTTACAATTAAATAAGTACTCAAGTATTTAAAGTATTATTTGCAGACACTTAAAAGAACAGAGTAAACAGAAAAAAGTTGTAAAACAGATACTAAGGGATGAATGTATTGTTCACATGATTATAGGTAGACAGAAAATCTCACTTTCCTATTAAAAAGTAGACAGTAAAACTTGTGAAATGAGGTTACTGGTAGATACATTTGTACATTCCAGCCTATTTCTTCAGAGAAGCAGAGCATAATTTAGTGTTTAATTGGATGTGAGAGGAAAGTCATTATACTAAGAGTTCCACACAAGATAAAAATGGATAATTTTAGCCTTTTTATAAAATGATTTATATTGCTTTGACGTATCCCATTTATTTTTATGGTCTAAAAATTGCCTGAACTCTAATTTAAAGCAAATCCCATGAAATAATTATGAAACACTTTTACTGAAGTAATGAGAAACATGAAGTTCTGTGAGGTTCTTAAAACAAACACTAATTATAACAAATTCTTGTATAACAACTTTGTTGATAATTTGTATTAGAAACTTTTGCATACATTCATTAATATTTGTAAATCTCTGAGGTCAAATAATATGACATATATATTTGAGATACACATTACTTTTTCCTAAGCTCAATATGAATGTAATAATATGGTTGCTCTTGCTTTAGTAAATATAAATGTAAGAGATTCTACATTCAGAGGAATTATGCACCCTTTTCTTAAGATGCACATTTATTTTGGAATTATCTTGCATATATGCATATTTATTTTCTCATATTTTCCTCTATTGAAAATTTCTTACAAAATGAATTGTTCAGATCAATCTTTCTGATAAGCAACTTCAACATGAAGCTAGAAACCATAACACTACTAGAAGAAAAGATAGGAAAGATCCTTGACACATAGGCATAGGAAAGTATTTCCTTAACAAGACTCCAATTACCCAGGAAATGGTACCAAGAATTGACAAATGAGATTACATGAAAATAAAAAGCTTCTGTACAACAAAAGGAACAATCAACAGAGTTAAGAGAGAGTCCACTGAGTGGGGAAAATCTTGCATCCTACACATCTGACAGAGAACTAATTTCTAGAATATACAATGAATTTAAGAAGGCAAATTCTAAGACAACAAATAATCTAATACATAAGTGGGCAAAGGAAATTAATAGACAGTTGTCAAAGGAAGAATTTCAAAGGGCCAAGAAACACATGAAAAAATGTTCACTATCACTAGTCATTAGGGAAATGCAAATCAAAACAACTCTGAGATTCCATCTCACTCTACTAAGAATGCCCAAGATCAAGAAAACAAATAACAACAAATGCTGGTGAAGATGTGGAGAAAAAGGAGCACTTTTACACTGCTGGTAGGACTGAAAATTAGCTTAGCCACTTTGAAAATAAATATGGATGTACCTTAGAAAACAGAGAATAGAATTCCCATAAGACTCAGCTATATCACTCCTGGGAATATACCCAATGGGAGATAAATCATCATACCACAGAGACACTTGAATTTCCCTATTTAATGCAGCACTCTACACAATGTGGAACCAACCAAGATGCCCATTAACAGAGGAATGGGTTGAAAAATTATGGTATATACACACAGATGAATATTACTCAGCAATTAAAAAAATGAAATAATGACATTTGCAGCACAGTGGATGGAACTGGAGAACATCAACTTAAGCAAATGAACCCAGGCCCCCCAAAAGAAATACCATATGTTCTCATTCATATGTTGGAGCTAAATCTAACTTAAAGGAAGAATAATCTTATGTATATAATCAATCAGACTTATCTAAGAAGGGAAAATAAAATTAGAGTAGAAAGAAGTGAGGAGGAGGTTAATGGGGGCAGAGCAGAGGTTGAAGAAGGGAGAAACAGAGGGGAAATAATGTGGAGAGATAAAGAGGGAGAAGTTAATCTCAAAAAGATGATGCAATCATAAAAATACAGGGGAAAAACAAGAGAATATAGCCCATAAATTTGTACCATATTTTTTACTCTATGTTAATCAAAAGGTTCTGTGAAATATGTAAGTTGATGAAAGTGCAACCAAAAGTGATATAACAGTTGCATAATGCAAATAGTGAGAGCTTGATTACCCTGTACCACACCAATAT
>VMDO01019630.1:0-39253 GCA_007922755.1 Pedetes capensis
TCGGACCTCAACTGAACACCAGCGGCTGTGGCTGTGCCTTTAAGGCTGAGCTGTACCAGCACTTAGCCTGCAGCATTCTATGCTGCAGGCATAGAGCCAGCACTTAAAGGGGTAGAGCCTTGCTCTATAGGGGCTGCCTGCTCCTTGCTCTCCTTAAGGGGAGCACCCCAATAAACCTTCCCTGTCCTTTTCCAACCACTTGAAGGTCTCCCGAGGTCCTTCTTTCCCGACATCGGTCACGTGTTATGTTGTGGGTTTGGCCCTAATTCTAGCCGGGCTAGAGCCAAAACCTCAACAGCAAACAGAATGGACCTAAGAAGCAAATGATTTGAACTGTGTGCCTGGCTCCCAGTTCAACTTCTGGTTTTCACAGATAAAAGATGTTCTGGATTCTTTTTCCGTAATTTGCCAACAAAATCATTGCACTCTTACTCCAAGGTCATTCTATTAGCTATGCTATACCAAAATAAAATTTTAAAAATCTCTGGGGCAGGGTAGAGCACTTGCCTAGCATGCATGAGGCCCTGGGTTTGATCCCTAGTGAAAAAAGTTGGTAACTTATATTTGAAGTTTATTTCTTGGTCAGACAATCTTTCAAACAAGTGTGGAAGATGTTTCTAGGGGTGATTTTCCTAGGTGATTACCAAGGGCCATGTCATTTGTATAGCTGAAGGAGCCAGTAGAAAAAGAAAGATAGCAGGGAGGATCCTCAACTGTGTCTTAAAGATCCTGTCCTAGGAGGGGCACACATGACTTCCAGTCATGTTCCACTGCCCAGAATTGAGTCATATGCTTCCACAGAAGCTCAAGGGAGGCTAGGAAATGGTGGCTTAGGTACATTCTCCCAAAATCAAATTTTGGGAAACAGCACTTGGTCTATTCCACAAATGCCCATCACTAATCCAAATGATGTTGTTTGGGGATGATTAAACACCAAGTTGAGGCACAGAGAAGTTAAATAACTTTCCTAAGGTCACACAGGGAGCAGGTGGCCAAATTAGGATTTGAGCCCAGAGTCTACTGCATATATTCTCTCTAAAAGAATTAGAAGAAGCCAGGCTCAGTGGCCCACGCCTCTAACCCCAGTGACCTGGGAGGCTGAGACCAGAGGATGGCACATTCAAAGCCAGAGGCAGCCTAGGTAACTTAGCTAGACTCCGTCTCAAAATGTAACAAATAAAAAGGGGGGTGGAGTGTAGCTCAGTGGTAGAGCACTTGCAAAAGTATGTGCAGGGCCCTGGGTTCAGCCAGCTAGTACCAAAAACATAAATAAATAATATTAAAAGAAAATGTGGAGAAACATTTTTATAATCTTGGGGTAATGATGGCTCTATCATCATGTCCAGAAGGCCTAGAAGGCATTAAAATAGATGAGAGAAACAGACAACAGAGACACGTGCACATATATATAGCCACACAAAACTTAAAATTTCTGAACTGGAAAAGAAAACAAACAAAAGTAAAAGAAATAACCGATGATGACTCTTGACTACAAAGAATCAAAAATAATCCCCACAATGCAAAAAGATTTCCTACGACTCAATTTAAAAAATGGATAGGTAATTCAGTGAAGAAAACCAAATGGCAATATAAAAAGACATTCAAGTTGCCTGACACAGTAATGCACACTTGTAATTCCAGTTAGGCAAAAGGCTGAGGTGGAAGGATCACTTGAGCCCAGACCAACCTGAACAACATAGTGGGACCCCAGTTCAAAACACAATTAAATAAATAGGTAGGTAGGTAGGTAGGTAGGTAGGTAGGTAGGTAGTTAGATGATTGATAGATCAGTCGATCAATCTAGGGAAGGATGCAGAGAGCTGGGCATTACTACCCAAAGTCAATTCCCTGTGCCCCTCTCTATGTTCAAAGAGGGAGTCAGTAGCAGCTCAGGATGCCACCGGAAAACTACCTAGAGGTTTGGCACCAGACTGAATAGGGTGGTCCAAGGTCGCAGGGGTTAGGAGCCTTGTTCCAGGCTCGCCAAAGATCTGTGATGCAGGCGGCCTCGGAGCCAGACCTAACCAAAGCAGCCTGCAGCCCGCGAATACCGCTAATACCGTCACCTTGGTCGGTCGCCGCCACAAGTCAGCCAATCTACTCACCCGTGAGGAAGAAGAAGCGGACCCGAGCCTGGATGGTTGAAACTCTGCCGGGCCTAGGCCACGTAAACCTGGCCGTGGCCAAGAGAAATTGTAATCCCGTGAGGGAGGTGTTGTCCTGCCTGCATTCTACAGATGCAAACAAGGAAGCCATGCCCCAAAGTAACTACAGGGGTCAAGCCACCAAGATGCCCCAAGCAATGGGTAAAGATGAGCGAGTGGAAAGACTTCAGCAGAGAAAAAGGAATCCGTGTACCCCAAGGAGCCCTCTGAGCTACTGCCCTTTCCTCCCAAATTCTCCAGCTGCTGTGTGTGTGTGTGTGTGTGTGTGTGCGTGCGCGTGTGTGCGTGCGTGTGTGTGTGTGCGTGCGTGCGTGTGTGTGTGTGTGTGTGTGTGTGTGTGTGTGTGTGTGTGTGTGTGTGCCGGCGCGCGCAGGTTCTCGGATCCGAGCGAGGCGAGGCTCCCGGCTTCGTGGAGCTGGACGGAAACCACCAGAGATTGTTTTCATTCTGGCTTGAGAACAAATCTTGTTGTGAGCCATTTGCTCCCCTCTCATGACAACGTGGGTGCTGCCGAATGTAGAAAGTGAGCTTCCTAGCGGTCTGAGTACCTGGAGCTGTTGTTCTCTGCGGGAGAAACGCAACGTGCTCCATCAGCCTTCCCAGCTTGGCAACTTTTAGCCTTCAGAGTGCGCATTTCTCCCGCCCGCCGACGCTTGCCCACCTGTGCCCTGAGTATCGGCTTGGGCGCTGGGAGCCCACAGAGCTTGGGGGACCCCGGTTCTGTGCGGAACGCGCTCTGGGTTCAGGAACCCTGGCCCTCCTTCTCTGCATTAATCATGGCACAGACAATAAAGCGAACTTGGCCTGATTAGGCTCAAGGAGATCTGGAAGGCAGAGGGCGAAAGTGGGACTGAAAGTTGCAGAAGCATCCTGAGCTGACTACTCGGTGCGGAGCGCGGAAGGGTCGCGCCCGGGGAACAGAGTATCCGCGCACTGTGGATCAAGCCCTTTGGGGTTGCTGCATCCTAGCAGGGAGCACAGCGAGTCTCTGACAGACTCTCAGTAGGGACAAGACCTGGGCTCCTGAAGCTCGGCTTTGCGTGCCGCGCAGGACGAGGCCGCCCGCCTCTCTCCCTTGCGGGCGATGCTCTCGTCTGTTTGAGAAACTTCCCGGGAGAGCCCTGCTGCGGGACGTGGGGCGTCTCCTCGTCTCCCGGGGGAATCTTCGCCTCCAGGCTGCTCCCTGTGATCTAAGGGGCGCGCTCGACCTTGGGGACGCCAATGCCCCTTCCGATCTGTCCCACTGCGCTCGGCGCCAAGCCGGGGAAAGGTAAACGGTAATGCGGCCTTCTCCCGTGTGCCTCAGGCCAGAAACCCAGTCCGGAACGACCTCAGCCTTGCCTCTGAGGCCCAGACTTGAGCTCCAGTCCAGACTATTCCGCGGGTCGTAAGCAGGTGATTGGAACTGAGCTTTGGTTTCTTCACGGGGGGATGATTCTGTACCACCTCACAGGAAGGTTCCCAGTAGTCGCATAACGACGGTAAAGGGCCTGGCAGAAGGCCGGTGCTCAGTAAGTGCTCAATAAACAAGCACTGGCAATCGCTTTCTCCACCAGACCTCAACCTGCTGGAGGTCAGGAACCCCCAGAGCCTCGCACAGCGTCCGGCACAGGAGTGGCTGACTGAGATTCTTGTGCTCACTGAGAGGATACGGTTAGAGGCGGCTAAAGATGGGGAAATCGGAGCCAACCCCTGAGCTGAAGGCGAAAGGAGGGGGGAAGATGCCCCTGGCAGACTGCTGAGGAGTCACAAACCAGAAGATCCCACCCATTGTGCATGGGCCGAATTACTCAGCATCCTCAGAAGATGACTCTTCCCCCCTCTTCCTCCTCCTCCTCCTCTTCCTCCTCCTTCTCTTTCATCTCTATTTTTCTTTCTTTCTTTCTTTCCTTCTTTCTTTCTTTCTTGCGACAGGGTCTGGATATGTAACCCAGGCTGGCCTTGAACTATCATCCTGCTGCCTCTGAGTGCTGGAATTAGCCACCACACCCTGCTTGGAGTCTTCTCTGGCAAATCTGGTATGTCCTCTTGCCGGGTCTATGCAGGGGAGAAAAAGAAAAAGTGTGTTCCAAAGACACAGTCAGGAATCCCGTTCACTCAAGGGCCTAAGGGTCTATGGGGCCGTAGGGACTTGACAGGGAAAACCAGTGTGAAGGACACTAGTGAGGCCATAGGATCAGGCAAAAGAGGCTGCGGGACAGTGACAGAGAAGCAAAAGCACCGTCAGTTTAATAGCAGAAAGGTAGAGTTGGGTGGCTCTCATAAACCAAATGCCCGCCCTTTCCTGGTGTCCTCAAGTTTTAGGACGAACCCCAAAGGGATCTGAAAGCACAGGTTGCTAGGGCCAGCTTAGGGATGAACACAGGAAGGGACAGTACCAAAGCAGGCATTGCGCGTCGGTCCAGCAGCCTAGAAACCGCATCACGGTGACGCTCGACTAGATGGTGTGGAGTAGGGGACATTGGGCGGTCCCGCTGCAGCGCGTGTGGCCCCAGAGTGGGGCAGTCCAGTGAGAATGGACCGGGCGGCTGCCTAGGACATCAGCCGGCATCCCGCGCTCCCCGCAGGCAGGGGACACACTCTCCCTCACCGTAGACCCCCCGGAGCGCTTTCTGCTCCATCGCCCGCAGGCAGTGGACAAGCAGAGGCAGAGCACCCGGCCAGGGGACGCCCTGGAATCCGACCCAGGCCAGTGGGGAGGCAGGCCGTTGAGAGCCAGGCGTGGATGTGCCCTCTCCCGCTCGCAGTCGGCTAGAGACCCGGGGTTGTTCGACCAAGGCTTACACTAAACACCCCGGTGACTTGCAATATGGCAACAAAGAAGGCAGCTGGCTGGCAAGGAGGTTGGGAGGCATCTAACTCAAAGGAAGTCAATTCCATCTTAGAGCCTCAGTGTTCCTCTGTACAATGGGAATGAGGACTCCGTCCCTGCGTGGCCCGAGGGTTGGTGCTAGGCTCTGATTAGGGGGAGATTGGGAGACGACAAAACCAGATAAAGTGCCGCTGTGGCCTGGGGAACAGGATGCGATCTGGGAAGGTCTCTGCAGTGGGGCTGAAACATACAAGGCCAGAGCAGAGACACCTAACTCCCCTCATTTCCTCACCACGCTCCAGGGCGCTGTGGTGTCAACGTTTAAAGTGAAAATGAAAAACAAAAGAGAAAGGAGATGCCCTGAGGCAGAGAAGGGAGCTGGCCCAACGCACTCAGGCAGCCAGTGTCCTCCCAAACTTGATCTAAACTCCTCCCTCCAGTTAGATCTCCACCCACAGGGGCTTTGCTTTGCTGTGACCGTGGAAGTGTCAGTTCTCGATGGCACTTTTCCTTAGGCTAAAGTAAGGAAATCGTTTGGATATTTTGGTGGAGTGATCAGATAATTTGGGCAAATCCACATCTGTGTCTGAACTCTCAGAAGTAGCACCTCAAGTCTCTTCTTGATTATTCCCCAAATTCAGTTGTGGGCTCTCTCCTCTCCCCGCCCCATTTCCTCTAGTCTCTTCTCCAACATGCAAACCTATTGTTTCCCAGATAAAAGGGTCCTGGAGTGATATTTCATTCCGGAAAGACATTATTTTCCATATCTCAGCTGACCTGAACTTTAGAATGTTATTGGGGATTTTCAAAGAAATAAAATACAACAATCTTACCACCATGAGGAAGTCTGGAAGATATGCTTGCCGTGGGAAGGAGCAAAGAAAAGGCAAGACTATACCCGTTGACATTTTTAAATTTTAATTTTCAAAGATTTTTTTTTCTTTATGGAATCAAAACAGCTACCACATTGGTGGCAGGGAGTTGGAACTTGAAGACACCTAAAGGATTAAATACCAAGAGTTAAACTGGTCCACAAAGCAGCAGGCAGAGAGCAGCTTAAATGTCATGAATGCACCCTGGTGGTGGTGAGCCCCAAAGGGAAGCATTTCTAATAAGCTCACTCTTCCCCATCTCTGGGCCTTCCTTAAGCCAAAAACGTTGCTGGGAACTAAATCCAGGCAGACTTGGAGGCGTGTTACCTGCTTCGTTTTCTGCTGTGTGAATGTTGGAGTTTTAATTACACACTTGTTTTTTCTGGGGAAGAAGACCAAAGATCATATTTTTCAAAGTATCAACTTGTTTTCCATTAGGCAGTTGTTGTAACAAGTTCTTCCAGCTACATGTTATGTCTTTAGGAAGAGCTCCTTCAGATGGCGCATACTAGCACAATTTTGTGGCTTTTAATTACTATTTTGTTCTTTTGGGGGGTTTCAGACGCTGGCGCCTGGGCGTGATTAAACCGTCTACCCGACCCACCGCAACCTCGCACACTGTCCACTAGATGGCACCATAAAGCAGGCGCCGCCGCAGGATATTTGAACTTGAAAGTCCAGCAAGGAGTGTGTCCATCATCGTCCAGCCAGGATATTGAGATATAGAGGAACTCGTCACTTTGGTTTAAAAACAAAAACAAAAACAGGAAAAAGAAATTGCAATGATAGGGAGAAACAGGGTCCTAAAGTGCAAAACTGTGAAATAGTTCAGTGCTCAAAATAAAACTTTTGATATTTGTTGTTTTTACCAAGAACACGTGACAAATCTAGTATTGACACTTGATGAGTCTACAATCTCACCTAAGTATTATTTCTTTCATTTTCCGTAGAAATATCGAATTTAAATGACGTCAGAAGAATTCTGAAGGCTATCTAGTCGGTCTGGTCAGCCTTTCCACTGTAAAGAGGAAGCCCCAGGATTGCTTTCTGGGTGTCAGTAGCCCATCCAACGTGCGTGTGTCAGGAAAAGTGATTTCAAATATATTATTAGTAATAATACCTTTGGGTTTATATAGTTTTCTTTGAAGCAACAAGGAAAAAACGTTTAAATATTACCCAATTAATTGTTCTAATATCCCTGTGGGTTGGTTAGAAGGTAGGCATTATTATACATGGTTTATGGATAATTTAAATCAATTGACTGCCAGACACTTCGAGGAAAAGCGGAGATACAGCTAACTTGGCTGTCCGCACCACTTTATTTGATTAATGTGTTTGTAAACTGACCTCAGGCATGAAGGTACAGATCACTGTAAGTGGCCCTTGCGCATAGAGTAAGTTAGGAGACACCACCTCTTCCTCTAAGGTGAAATACCAGTCTCTGCTCTTCACGCCCTCTGTCCTGCACCTGAGGACCATCTTGCACTCCCACCCCCCACCCCCCTCCTCCACCCCCGGTTCCTTGCCTTTTGGCTTACTTCCTGCAGTGGCCTGTAAGCAGCCGCTGCAGCGCCGGCCTTGTGACTCCCGCGCCCCCGGCAGAGCTGTCCCGGGCACTGAGAGCCCCGCTGCTAAGTGCTTCTGATTGGTTGTTGCTAGGTGACGTTGTCTATGCTCACGTGACAAGTGTTAAATGCCCACCCTGCAGGAGCCCGCCTGGCAGACAATCGTAAAGCTGCTCGGGGCAGCTCACCTGCTCCCGCCTCCTGGAGCCCCGACGTGGCCCCGTCACCCTTGCCCCTTTCACTGCCTGTCCCCCGCCCGAGCCAGAGGTGGGCAAGGAGCCGAGAGGCCGAGAGAAGATGCGGCCAGAGGCAGCTGTCCCCAGCCGCGCACAGTGATCGCCTCCCTCGGAGGAGGAGGCGCCTAGACCGTTGCCTCATTTCTTGTTTTCCTCCCCCCACCGCCCTGTAATTACATTGGCTGCTGAAAGGGACCAGGAGAGACAGAGGAGGCGCCTCGCGTCCCCCTCACGCCCGCCACCCGTGCTCTTTCCTGTCCCGGGCCAGGATGACTGGAGTCTTTGACAGTCTGGTGGCTGATATGCACTCGACCCAGATCACAGCCTCCAGCACGTACCACCAGCACCCGCAGCCCCCGAGCGGCGGCGGCGCCGGCCCGGGCGGCAGCAACAGCAGCAGCAACAGCCTCCACAAACCCCAGGAGTCGCCAACCCTTCCGGTGTCCACAGCTACCGACAGCAGCTACTACACCAACCAGCAGCACCCGGCAGGCGGCGGCGGCGGCGGCGGGGGGGGCTCGCCGTACGCGCACATGGGCTCCTACCAGTACCACGCCAGCGGCCTCAACAATGTCCCTTACTCCACCAAGAGCGGCTACGACCTAGGCTACACAGCCGCCTACACCTACGCACCCTATGGGACCAGTTCATCCCCAGCCAACAACGAGCCGGGTATGCATAACGCGGCGTCAAGGGTGCCAAGTCGGTCTAGTCGCTGGGATGCATAGGGTAAATATGTTTGGGGAGGAGGGCCGTCCGGAGCCCTGGCCTTGCGCGCTGCCTGCTCACAGCCTGCGCCCACCCTTTACCCTGCTCGGTCTCCAGTCCCGCGGGTCACGGTTCATATTCCTCAGTTGGAGAGACCTGGTAGGTTCAAGGGCTAAGTGGCGCGTACCGCATGCCCTCCTGGTAACCGCATAGCCTTGATACCTGCCTCTAGTTTCTCTCGGCATGAGCCTGTCGTCCCCCTTTCCGGAGGGTTCAGCTCCCGGGTTCTGGCCGAGCCAGTCTGCGCGCGCTGAAATTGCGCCTGTGAGCCGGGCAACGTCGGCAAGAACACGCCTCCCGGCTCCCGCCAAGTCCCTTTCGGCCTCGGAGGAAACTTTAGGACACCGGGGGTTGGGTGGTTCTCATGATTCTGTTTCCTTGTAGAGAAAGAAGATCTCGAGCCTGAAATCCGAATAGTGAACGGGAAGCCAAAGAAAGTCCGGAAACCCCGAACCATCTACTCCAGTTTCCAGCTGGCGGCTCTTCAGCGACGTTTCCAAAAGACTCAGTATCTGGCACTGCCCGAGCGAGCCGAGTTGGCGGCGTCTCTGGGCCTCACCCAGACTCAGGTGGGGGGCTCGCTGGCCTGCTCTGGCCAGGAAACAAACGCGTTCAGGCCATGTTTTTTAAAATTCTATTTTAAGTATTTTTTAAGGATTTCAAGGCCCGCGTCTCGGGCAACCAACACTCCCAGACCCCAAACTGAAAATCCCAAAGGGGCCGCCGCGTGTGGGGGCGGATGGGGCTGCGGTGGGCAGAAACCCGGTACCACGTTGTCTCTGCACCCGCTACTGATGAAGCGGGTGAAATACTGACCTCCCGACACCCTCCCGCTGTCATCGCTGTGGGGATAACTCCGCACACGCTGAGTA
Source organism: Pedetes capensis (assembly GCA_007922755.1). NCBI lineage: Eukaryota > Metazoa > Chordata > Mammalia > Rodentia > Pedetidae > Pedetes > Pedetes capensis. The sequence goes on from VMDO01019630.1 coordinate 9,291, forward strand.
CAGGCGAACGGCTTTTTAAGATTCCCTCCTAATGGAGCAGGAAGCGGCACTCGGAGGCCGCCGCACGTGATCCGCTCACTTGCCCGGCCGGTTGTCCTTCTCTGCTCCCTCCCCTCCTCCTTCGGCGCCCAGATTCCTCCACTAATGCTCGGGTCCTTTTTCCACAAAGGTCAAAATCTGGTTCCAGAATCGCAGATCCAAGTTCAAGAAGATGTGGAAAAGCGGTGAGATCCCCTCGGAGCAGCACCCCGGGGCTAGCACTTCGCCACCCTGTGCCTCCCCGCCGGTCTCGGCGCCGGCCTCCTGGGACTTCGGCGCGCCCCCGCGGATGGGGGGCGGCGGCGGCCCGGGCAGCGGAGGCAGCGGCGCGGGCAGCTCGGGCTCCAGCCCCAGCAGCGCGGCCTCAGCTTTCCTGGGAAACTACCCGTGGTACCACCAGGCCTCAGGCTCCACCTCACACCTGCAGGCCACGGCGCCGCTGCTGCACCCCACGCAGACCCCGCAGCCGCACCACCATCACCACCACCACCACCACCACCACGGCGGCGGGGGCGCCCCGGTGAGCGCGGGGACGATTTTCTAACCCCACGGAGACCGCGCAGAGACTGAGAACGGAGACCTGTGATCCTCAGTGTGCGCCCTCACCGCCCGAGGGTCGCTCTCACTGGCGGGCGGCCGCCGCCCAGCAGAACCTGAGTCGCAGCCTGGGCGGCAGCGCCCCGGCCCCGCTCCCTCGCACGGTCGCCGAACAGCCGGGAGCTGGGGGACGGGGGTGGGGTCTCCTCACCCCGCGGGCTCCTGGGGGGCACCGGACAGCTGCACGGCGAAGGCCGCCGCCCACGGCCGGCGGCGTTTCCGACCTTAGCCCAGATCCTCGGCCGTGGTGAGCCCCGCCTCCGCCTCGCCTCTTCTGTCCCCGCCTGGCTAGGCTGACCGGCGCCTGCGTCGCCCGGGGCCCAGCGCTGGGTCTCGGAGAGGGGCGCCCGCCCCGCCCGCGAGGCTGCCCGGCGCTGTGAGGCTCCTTTCTCCTTGCCCGCCCCCGGGCTCGGCTCCAGTCCGCTCCGGTTATTGACCTCCTGGGGTCCGGCCTGCCCGCCCTCCCCCACGTGCTCCGGTGACCCGAACGGCCCCGCCACTTTTCTTGAGCCCCCCATTCCTCCCCGCCCTCGCTCCCCGCAGGAACGCTCCTCCAGCTCGCTCCTCATCAATCACCAGTGGAGGTTTCTTTGTTTTTATTTTTTAAAAAGTTTAGGTGCCTTTGCGGATGACCTCATTTTAATGTTGGGAAAAAATGATTTTTTTAACATGTAGACACTGCAAAAAATGTGTTTAAATTATCTTTTTTAAAATTTATTCAGGATTATTAGCCTGGACTTCGACACAGTTTGTAAATAAAGGTGTCTGTGCAGATTTTTCCCACCGATTTATTTGTATAAAAATCCTCACCTTTCAGACTTTTTTGTAAACCCCCAGTTGTGAGAACTGCGGTTCAGCAGTGACCTCAGCAATCCCTTCATTTTATTTTTCCCTTGAAAAAAATTCTCAGTTAAATTAAGCTACTGATTTGAATTTGTTTTATTTTATCCTAAAGTCTTTGTTCTTGAAATGCAAGGTATTTGGGGGTTATTTATTACGAAAGCAACATGCTCTTAATGTTGATTTTACAATATGAAGAGATTATTTAAATAAATTATTGTTTTCATTGGAGTGTGTCCTTTTTTCCTTGGTGCCAGGGTTCCGACGGTCACGCGCTCAGAGTTCGAGCCACTGTCCAGGCCCGGAAACGGGTCAGCCCAGAGCGACATTTGCACCTTTTGGAGGTTGCGAGCGCGGCGAGGTGAGGCGAGTGGAGGACAGGAGCGCCCCGCACTGGGCTGCTGTGCAGGGTTCAGCTCCGCCCCCGCCAGAGTCCCGGAGCGGAGTTCGCAGCCCGCGGAGCCGTGACTCACTCAGCGCCCGGCGGCTTCAGCCTCCGCCCGCCCGGCCCCTTTGGCGCCGGCGCCACAGCCCCGCGCCTGGGAGGTCTCCGCCGCCCCCACGACTGTCAAGCTGGTCAGGCGGCGCATCCGAGCTACGGCGGGGGACCTGCTGTCCCCAGCCAGAGCTCGCAGTCTGGGATCAGACCCCTACACTGATCCCTCCCCTCCTTCTGCCCCCGGGCCCTTTGGGAGCCAGCTTAGCCCAGAACCCTGTGAGTCACTCTCGGGAGGCACGGTTGGCTGCTCTGGAATGCAGGGCGATCCTACAGCACACAACGCTGCGCTAGCACACACAGCAGTCATACCGACACACTCACAGGCATTCGCATGAGATCAAACACTTTCACACGCAAGTACACTCATGACACACACTCAAACTCTCTCGCAGTCACTGCCATTCACTCACACAACGCTGACACACAATTCAGGCACACTCAACACATGCACACTCACAGATAATGCACAATCCCACACACATACACATGCAGAAAGGGATGCACACTGCCGTGGGTGTGGCATCCGTGTGCCTCACCCTCTTGGAGGGGAAAAGTCCACACATCACTCAGCTCTGCTTTCTACCATAGGCCCCCTGGAAACCAGCTTCCAGCTTTAGAAGTGACCCTATTTTCTGGCATTCCTTGAAAAAGTCTAGGGTGGGTGTGTAATGCAGGCCTGAACTAAAAGTTCCCTTTCCTTGAAAGCACTGTGGCCTGCAGTTGGAAGCTTCCTGGCTTCAATAACTGATTATGTAACCTTGGGCAACCCTCTTACCCTCTCTGTTACAGTTTGCAGATCTATAAGATAGAAGAAATAATAACAGTTATGGCTCAGAGTCGTTGGGAGCAATAACTTAATGAACTCTTAATGAGGCAGTGATGTAACAGTGCCCGGCACATGATAAGAACCAAATAAATTGTAGCTATTTCTATTTCGTATTGCTGTTTTATTACAGTAGCCCGAATCAGATACGCTTTACTTTTGCCTGTGATTAAGAGGTCCAGAGTTAGCCAGAGTTTCCAGCTTCACCTTGTGTTCAAGAACAGCATCCCAGGGCTGGGAGAGCTCTGACCCCTTTCTGCAAGGGTTTGAATTTCAGCCAATCCCTCCAAGGAACCAGTCTCTACTGGAAAAAAAGTTGGGCCCAGGCCAGAGAACCCTGCTTGCCAGATTCAATCTTCCTCTCCTCCAGGTCATTTAGTCCATCCATGTTGTGTATCTTCAACTCATCTCTGCCAAAAACCAGACATGCAGTGGAGGTGACTTTCTGGACTTCGGTGGCATCATTCTGAGGGGAATCCTAACATTTCTGGCTAGGTTGTTATGGAGCCTGCTCCAAGTGTGGTTTACAACATAATATGGACCAAGCAGTTGGGGCTCTGGCGAAACAAGAAGGGTTCGAAGTCCACTTTCCCTTTGCAATTTTGTATTGTTTTCCCAACCTAGGGGGGCCTGGGCTGAAGCCCGCTGATCAGGATTCTAAGCTTCCCTAAGCAACTGCTGCGGGTCAGATCCCCTTCCCTGTCCGCCCACCATCCCCTAGCCCCAGATTCCACGGGGTTTTTTGAGTGCCAATAGCTGATGCCAGCCTTCATCCTGAGGTTGACTGTGCTGTCCCATCCTTTGAGCGCACTCCCCTCCCCCTCTCGAAACCAGCAGGGAGAGACGGGGCAGTAAATTGGCTGGTGTCGAGGATCTGCAGCAGACAAGATGATTAAGAGGCCTACGCCGGAGCGCCCGGGGCAGGGAATGTCAACCCAAGTTGGAATCACGCAACAGGCCTTGGCATGAGCCGAGCCTGGGAGCCGGGAGGGCAGGAGGCCCCTCTCCAGGGTGGGCTGAGGCCCCACAGACTCGTTGGAGTCACCGAAGCTGGCACTCGGCAGCGGTGGGGTCGGACCGGGCCACGGTGCGCCTGTCCCCAGGGAGCCCGCAAAGCTGAGGGCAGGTGGGGGGTACAGGGGCCGGGGGAAAGTGGCGTTTCCGCAGACAAGGAAAAGGGCAAAGAGGGGAGATCGCAGGGACGCGGGGCATCCCACCAGCGAGGGGGCGGGGAGGCCGAGGGGTGGACTAGGGGAGAAACAAAGCCCGGCTCCAGAAGGCGGGGGCCGGCTCCAGCCCTGCCTGGGGCGACGCGCTGGCAAGCGTTTCTCACAGTCTCCCGGCCCGCCCGGAGACGCGGAGCCCTGTGATCAGCCCGCCGCCGCGCAGACAGGCTCCCCCCCACGCTTAACTGCGCTCCTCAAAGCACAAATGAAAAATGGAAATGGGAAGCAGTGATCTCGGCTCCCTACACTGGGAAACCAGCCGCGCTCGGAACACACATAAATCTTCATCGTAATCCCCTTCCATTTGCCCGCCTAAAATATTAGGCCAAAGACAGGATATGACAAGCGCTGGAGCAAGCGGGGGAGCCGGAGTGAGGGGTGCCTGGCTCTCTGCGCTCCACCCTCTGGCAGGGCTCTTGGCACCCGGGCAAGGAGCTGGCACGGAGTTCTAGTGCCAGCCGCGGGCCGCGGGGCGCTCCCTGGTCCTCTTCGCCTTCGATCCTCCGCCCCTCCCAGCCCCGCGTGCCCTAGGCCGCGCGCCCCCCGGCCCCCGCCCTAGCGCTGGGCTGGGCGCAGAGCCCCCTCCCAATGTCCCGAACTCCTGCCGCCCGCCTCATTGATCCGGGGCTGGGGCGGGCATAAAGAAGAGCGAACAGATCCCGGGCCTAATCAGCCCTGCTGCAATGTGGGACCGTTTAGGAGGCTTCCCCTCGGCCTTCTTTCAGGATCACTTGTGAAAATTGTGAATATCCGTCCTGAGTAAGGATTTCCGAGGCTGGCGGGGCGAGCTGAGGGGAAGTATCAGGTTTAGTGGGGGCGGGAATGCTGCAGCTTTGTTTACAAACAGTTCTGTAGCAGGAGACGTGAGGCGGAAGGAGGGCTAGAGAAAGGAGCTCCCGAGTGGTCCGGTTATGCATCCCGCTGTTGGGAGCCCTCTCCCCAAGCAGAACGACGTCTGGGAGGAAAAGGCCCCCTCGCCTTTCAAAAAGCCCTTCCCACAGACACTGTAAAACTCGGGCGCAACTGCCCCAATCCAGGCGCTTGCTCAAAAGTCACAAACCAGCTCCTTTTCCTCCGGGGAACAGCGACCACCAGTGGCTTTAAACAGTTTAGGGTCAAAGACTCCTTGGAGCTTGAAACTACCAATCTCTTCCTCTAGTAAATGCAGACAGTGCCTCTGAATTCGATTTTGGGGTCCGAGGTCCTAGAAAGTTGGGTGGGGCCCTAGCCTGGGGGCCGTTTATCCTGTGCCGATTGCGCTGCACGATTGGGTTCTCACCAGACTGGTTGACTCTTGCAGGGTCCCGACACCCAAAGCACCCCCAGGGAAGAGTCCCCGCGGAGGATATTCGGTCCCCTCCTAGGATCTGCGGGGCGAGCCGCTTGTACCCCACACCACACACACACACCAGTGTGGGCGGATGTGGAGCCCCCCCTCCGGCGGGAGTCCTCCTCGCGGGGACGGGTTTGGCAGTGATTGCCACATTACAAGATGTTACATTCCACCCTGGGGCCTGGGGCTGGGTGGGGCGGGGGAGACAATACGTTTCAGGAGAAAAAAAAAAGAAGAAAAGCAAGCATGTCTTGAAGGAGCAGCCGCTTGGCGCCTGCCCGCGAGAACGCAGAACGTCTCCAGACAGACGTCCCTCTGCGGGGTCGCCACGGCCCGGGCTGCCCACTCTCCTTCCAGGATCAGAATACAAACACTGTCATGCCTTGGCACCGCCAAGACCCTCCAGCAGCCTGTGTGGGGAGTCCCTCAGAGTCCCGGTGCCACTCGGGTGCGGTCGGCCCTCACTCTAGGAGCTGGGGCGGGTAGAGCGTGGGTCTACGGGTCTGGCCAGGTCTGTGAGGGCGAGGGGAGGGAGAGACGAGGTGGGCGGGAAGAAGGCGCGCGTGGGGGAGGGGGCCCAGGGGGCAGGCTGGGGCCAGCGCCCAGCAAGCCAGGCGGGCTTTCCATCCTCCCACTTCTCCTTTCCCGGCTGTGGTCCAGAAGTTTCCGACACCTTAGAGGTGAAACCAACGCTCCCGGAACAATGGGGACCTCTAACCGGGGAAGCCGACCCAGTCCCAGCTGCTCCAAAAGGGTAGCCAGGCTCGGGCGGGCTTCTCCAGCCCGGCGCCTCGGCGATCCTCCTCCTCGGGGACACTCCCCGCCCCGCCCCCTTCCTCCGCGGGCCTGGCCTGGGTTTCTTAAAGTCGCAGGGTTTCTCAGTGCCTGAGAGAAGCGCCTCCCCAGTGGGGAGTGTTTGCGGGGGTGGGGGTGCAGGACTCATTCTCCTGACAGTGGAGACAAAAGAAGAGCCTAGGCGGTCGCGGGGTGGATCAGAAGGATCCTCAACTCCTGCCATCCTTGTCCCCCAGGCCCCTGTAAAGCCTCCAAGTAGCAGGCTCATAGTCGCCTGCACGGGGTGGTCAGTAGCCCTCTCCCGCGCGGTGATCACCAACAGGCACCAACACCTCAATCAGCCAAATCTCCCAACCCGTCTTGCCCCTCCCGTCCCCCAACCTGCCGCCTTCAAGGTCGGGCCGGCCCATCCCTGGCCCCGGCTCTGCCCCCCGGGGAGGTTTTCGCGAATCCGGAAAAGGGGCCGAAGGAAGAAGGAGGGGAAAAGTAGAAAGAAAAAAAAGGAAGAAATGGCGGGAGGGGGGAGGGTTTTGTTCAGTCACTTTCTTTCTCAGTTGCTGCATTTAGGGTGGGGGTCCCGGGCCATCCTGGGCGTCCTAGCAAGGGAGAACAGGCACGCGAAGAAAGTGATTCTCTCCCCAACACGTTCACGGGCAGGGCAGAGAAGATTTGTCTTGGGTGGTCAATTTCCTCATTTGCCCCTATTAAAACAAAAAGCCCAAGAAATTCAATTAAAGCCACCCTGGCCAAGGCGCTATTTGAGGCATGAATGTCTCCCCTAAAGCTGCAGCAATCATGTGGCATTAGACACTTCCGGAATCCTATAGCCAACCTGAAAAATCCCAGACCCCCTTTTCCCCTAATTTTTGCTCTGATCTGTAATTTTATCCACATTTGCACTAGTTTGAGCATTCTGGCTCTCCCATCTGAAAGCCTGCAATTACTATATAATTCTTCGCAATTTCAGATGTCCTAATATGGACTGTAATTTTTGCGCAAGACAATTTCCTGCTATTTCAAGCATCAACATTGTCAAAGTTGTATGTACATAATAAATGGGAATATCAATGCATAGTTTTTAGCATAACATCTTGACTCCTCGATAATTATATCCGTTCGGAGCCTACGCAGAATTAGCCTGAATTGCATGGTAACTGCTGCTGCTTTAAAATTTTTAAAAATTACTCATAATTTTCCCAAAGATTACCAAGATCTCGAGTGCACAATGTCATCAGCGTAATGAAGAGTAAACATTTATGCTAATAATCTGCAATTTTTTTCATCAGCTATAAAGACAGAGGCTATATAGCCGAAAATTTCAGTCCTATTCTGCAAGCGCAGCGCTGCAAAAAGCCTGCGGCGCTCGGAGGCGCCTGGTCCCGGGGACCTCTTTCCACGCTTTACTCAGGATAGGAGGATGGGGCCGGGGAATTCTTTTTGGTTTTCCGGTTTTGTTTTGCTCTGGTTTGGTCGGTTTTGTATTTTCCCATTTTTCCTTTTTTCCCCCTTTTTTCTTTTTCTTTTTTGCCTTTCAGTCTTTCCCGTCATTCTCCCAGCCAAATGCCGCCTTCGACCCCTTTGATTTGATGTAGCAAAGAGTGTGTGTCCAGATTATCTGAAATTGACATTGAAGAAGGTAAGGGTGGAAACCGGTTTCATTTTTCAGAGGGTTGGAAGGCTGCGCTGTGCCTGCCATAGCGGCTCCCGCTCCGGGAGTAGGAGGGTGGGGGAGTGATTATGTATGCACCAGCTAATTCTTCCATCAAAACTTCTTGTCAGCGATGTCAGGATTATTTTTTTTTCCTTTTTATAAAAACACTTGATGTTTCAGGAAGTGTTAATCCCTGAAGATTGGGGGATGAGGGGGGTAAGGGAGCGGTGGGTGGGGGTGATAGGTTTCTTGAGCCTTGGGAAAGCACCCTTTTGAGCCAGCCGTTTGCCTGTCTGCAGGGGAGTTGGGGTTTGTTGTGGAACTGGGGACAGGAGGAGGATTTCTTTGAAGCGTGAGAAACCTTTACCCTCTCTGCTGCATTTGATGGAGGTTCCTACGGCCATGTGAGATGAGGAACAGAAAAGTTTGCTTTAGCCTGTGGTCTCAAGGGTGTTTAACCTAGGTGGTAGGAAGACAAACACCAGAGAATTCTGAAATGAGTTGATAAAAGACACAGGAGGAAAGAGATGGGGGGTGCTTCTTTCTGCCCAATTTTTCTTGTTCTAGTATCTCATGTTCTGTATCCAGTGCCCAGACTTGCCTTTCCGTGGGTAATAGAAACTGGCAGTTTCTTCAAGAGGAGAGATTTAGTTAGTTTCATCTTCAAATGACTCTCAAAGGATAAGTCCACACTGTTGGGCATATAGATGGGGAGGATTTTAAAACTTTTTGTGGCCATTCTTAGTACTAGTGCAGAATCGAAAAGTCTGAAGAACCATCTAACCCAGTCCAGATGTAGATTCCCAAAAGAAAGAAATAGAAATAAAATATAATGACCATTGAGGGAAAGCTGTGAACTCTAAGTGTTTCCAGTTGTATATTTTAAAACATCTCCTAAATTTAGGATCTGGGTTCTTCCACCAACAGACTCACTACTCACAGGGCCATCTAGCCCACCCAGGCTTAGGAAAGCCAAGACCAGCAAAGAGGGGGTTGGGGACTGTTGCTTCTGCCCCCACCCCTATTTATGCCCCCTTTTAGAGCTAGTGTATGTGAGAAAAGATATTAAAGAGGTATCTGTTGTTTGGCAATTTTGCTAAGTCTGTCTTCATTACTTTGCTGCTGTGCATTTGCTAATCTGGAGGCCCGGCCATTGACAAGCTTGCTCCATACACCTGCAAGCAATTTGCCGGCTCCGGGTACCGGAGAATTGCAGAGATGGCAGCTCGCACCTATTTGATTTTTTTTTTTTCCTTTTCTCAATGCACAGCAAATTTGGCTTTCAGTGCGTTATCTCTTTTGTTAATGCAAAAAGATTCCCTGGGCGAAAAAATTGCTCATAATTACCACAGAGATGGGGAAACTGCATTAGAATAAATAAACCTGAAATTACTGTAATTATGTTGTGTTTGATGGGCCCGGCTTGTAATCAAGAAGAGAATACAGTGAAATGATGCTGACCCTCTTGGGCTTGCAGCTGTACGCGCACTTTGGGGTCTTTTTTTGCAGAAAAGAGTCATTTTGATAATCATTAAGCTGTGTGTAACCTATTTCAGAAGTGTTTTAAAATGAGGTTCACATTTTTTGAACAAGGGAAAAAAATCCCAAAATTGCATTTTGCCATTACAGACTCATACATAAGGAAAGGTTGTGTTTTCTAAGTGACAATTGTTAAGACATAATATTCGAAATCAGTATTTAATCATTATAATGAGGTATTGTTTAAATATAACCACCTTTAGATTATTCATAGTTTAATTAATATACTCATTATGAAAATCTTTGAATCAGATATTTGATGAACTACTTGTCAGTAACAAGGCAGCATTAATTAGGCCTATATTGAGATTAACATTTTTTAAAAGTACAACCGCTTATAATTATAATAGAGCCTAACTAAAGACCGCCTTCCTTGAGCTAAAACTAATAATTTCTCTATTTGAACTGTTAGCAAGAGATTATTAAATTAGTATAAGCTAATATCTCAAAGTATTAGCATCGGCTTGACCAAACAGATTTTGTCTGTGGCTTGGGCCTTTGGGTCCTAGCTGTCATCTGGGGGACTCATGTCAAATGCCTGAGAAAAATCTGCCCCCCCCTCCATGTCCAGCAAAGTCACATATTTCAGGTGAAACCGAATCTGGGAAGGCTTCTGCCTGCACTCCTGAGCCATGAGCCAACCTGAGAAATTGGTGGCCTGTTTTGAGGCCAGTCTTCCCATCTGCACCCTGGCCTCGGAGATCTGGTATCACCTATTACTGCTCTGGATTCTGAGAGCCCCAGGAGAAGAAAAGTCCCAGGAGGGGCATCAAGGTCCCCGGCTTCATCTTGCACTACCTCCCCTGCTTCTTCCATTAAACGTCCCCCACCCCCAGCTCCACCACTTCCTCCTCCCTTTCCCAAAGGGCTTCAGAAGAGCCTGGCGCATCTGATCTTTCACCAGCACCAATTGAAAAATGGGTGCTTGTCACAACACAGATCACAGCCCTCCCAGTCTGCTCCCCACCGCGTGTCAGAAAGGGCCCCCCAAAGGCGGAGGGCCAGCCCCCGCAGTCAGTAGCGTCGGAAGGCAAGTGCCAGGGAAGTAAGAATTGTGCAACACACCCTGTGTGGACCAGCAGCTTTTTCGATCGCTGTTTCCGCTCGGGTCTGGGGTCTGGGCTTGGGCTTGGGGCTAGACTATAGCACCAGCTCCAAGGAGAAGAGAGTCAATCAGGGTTTAGCCACGTTCTTCTGGAGCGAGCTGAATTATAGCTCTCTACCGAGGTACCCTCATAACGACCAGGCTTCTGGACTTTAGGGCTGGGGAGGGGACGAGGTGCTTGACTTGGGTCAGCTCTCTTGGATCCAAGGATTTACCTGAGCCCACCTGTCTCTCCTTTGGCACTTCCATTTCTTTTGTATGCAAAGAAAAGTCCTTAATCATTAGGCAAGAATGAGTCTTTTTTGTGTGGAGGGGCCTAGGTGGTTCCCTGGGACTGAGCCCTGTCCCCCAGAACCTGCTGAATGATTGGAGGACAGGGGGAGGCCTGACAGAGGAGTCCTGCCTACCCCCTGCACCATGTTGGGCCATGTCTTTCCAAGACATGATTCAGTGCCTCTGGGCAAGCAAGAGCTAGGAGGCTGGATCTGGGCAGAGGCTAGCGACAAAGCAGTGTGTCTCTGCTTCTGGACTTCTGGAGAAGTGACCGGGTATAGAAGGAGCACTGATTTCCCAGGCCAGCCGCCTTTGAATCCTTTCCTTTCACAGGCTGTCTTCACCAGCTTTTTGGGGGGGTTCCTGAGCCCCCTTTCCTAACCCACCCTAGATACTTTCCACATCCCTGCAACTCAGACATCTCAGAGGCTGAGGGAGCAGGAAAAGATCAGGCCCACGTGGGCACCCCACAGGCCTTGGGATGACATTCTAATGTGTCTAAAATCAGAAGCTCCCAATCTGTCCCAAATAAGTAGCTGCGCCCATGCTACCTATTCCCAGAGGCAGCAGACTGGAGGGCATCCACTCTCCCCACACAGAACAGGAGACAGCGGTTCTTTCTTGAAACCATAATTTTACCGTCTCAAAGAAACTTTATAACTTATTTACAAAGTTCTTTTTTTCCCCAAGATACAAAGCAATAAGTTAACATTCTCAATATAAAACTAAACTTTGACATAGAGAACACAAAACACAGTTGATTTCAATTGGTCACATTTTCCAAATTTCACAAGTAAAATGTCAAGATTCTCATATCACAAAGCATTGGGTTTTACAGCCACACACAACAGAACAGAAAGAGGCTAAGCTTGTGCAACATGTTTACAGAACAATAATAATAATAACAATAATAATATGTACAGCGATTAGATCCTGCCCTGGAGACTGTGCGTTCAGGGTGGTGACTGGCATTATTTTGTGGTCGAACCGCTGGGGATTGTTGTAAAGCTGCTTTTGTCTTACTTTAATGCCCCCTGGAATTAGGGTGCTTGCTCACACCTGCCTGTTTTCTCCCTGCTGTCCCTTGGGTCCTCTCTCTTTCTAGCCAAATTAAGATTTTCCTTCTTGTCCAGACAAAGCATCCAAGCACCAAGCATTCCTCCAGAGATGACAACATCATATTGGCTTCATTTATCTTTCTTTCGTTATTTATTATTTTAAATAATACTGGACATGAAAAAATGCAAATCATTCAGCTTCAACCACTCCATACCAGCAAAGTACAAAAGTTACTGTATAAGTTAAAAATTACTACATCCTCCTTGCTCGTCCTTCCCGGTGCATTTAAGGTAAACAGTGCATTTGGACAGTGCCCGCTCTGTGCCCCACAGAACCTTGAATTAGCCAATACTCAGGCTCAGACAAAGTCCAGTTTTTCAATAAATAAAACCCCCTCCCTCCAATTTTCCCCAATTCCCAGACAATCTACACAAATGGTCAGGCAGAGCCCAAAAGGCTGGAAAGGATGGAGTGTCCCAGGATTCTGTGATGGGCGGCCCAGCAGACTGTGGGTGGCTCAGACCTGGCAACTTTTTGCAGAGACCACAGGAGGAGGGCAGCAGACATACGAGGACCTTGACTCAGCGCACAGACAAAGCAAAAGGAGACAAGAGACTGACAGAACAGAAAAGAGCTTTTGCTTTTTCCATCTTGTTTTGTTGTTTCCTGATAGTCCCACAAAGCTGAGGGTCAATGGGTCGGGTCCAGCAGGTTTGTCTTGCTGCTTGGACTGTTTTGAGTGGCCGTCCCTGCACTTCCGAGGCCACTCTGCTGTCATTGTGTGGCCCAGGCCAAGTTTGGGCCAGAGCACGGCGCTGGGAAGTCGGACCTCAAGGGGCTCCGAGGAAATGGCGGGGCCTCCTGCCCTCACTGTTCCTTCTTTCCCTCTGGGCCCTTTTCTTCCGGACCCAGAGCACAAAGACGGGGTGGATGGACCTGGAGGTAGGAAGGGCCCGGGCCGAGGAGATGGGAAGGAGGGAGAGTGCGAACAGGCAACCTCACATGAGTTGGGGCTGCTGCATAGCTTCTTGGTGCGCTGACGGATACCACGACGTATAGCTGGGGATGTAGGAGCCCCCGCTGCTGCCTGAGCTCTTGCCGGAGGAGGAGTTAGGGTTCCAGCCCGGAGGCACGGGTGGGGAGCCGGCAGACAGGGCCCGACCGTTGGCCAGCGCACTACCCTCCAGAGATGCCCCGCCTTGCTTCATCAGTTTCTTGAACTTGGAGCGCTTGTTCTGGAACCAGATCTTGACCTGCAAGATCGGAAAACAAAGTGACTGGGCTGAGGCCTCTGATCCTACCCTTGTGCGGGAGCAAAGAAGGGACCCGCAGAAGAGATAGGAGCCCCGCTCCCCAGCGCAAGCTGACAGCTCCATGCTAGAGAAGTAGAGACACACACACCTCTTCCACGAGAGCCAAAGGCTAGAAAGCTGGACACCCGCCCGCTGGCGGCCCGAGGGGGCAGCTCTCGCAGAGCCAGGGTGGGAGCATGGTGGTAAGGGGCCCGCGCGGGATCCGGCCTTCCCCTGCTAGCGGCTCAGTCCGACCTTGGCTACCGTCTGCGGAAGACGCAGCGCCTGCACAGCACCACGCAATTCCAATAGTGATATCAATAAAGGAATCAAAAACCTAGATAGGAGTGGAGGAAATTTATTTGCAATTCCACGGCTTTCTCTTTGCGCCATCCTTTCTGCCCTTGAGTAAGTTGGGCACTGACTGAAGAGGCATCAATATTTTATTGAACTTTTCCTTGGACTCAAACCAACCTTTTCCTAGGGTCTGTTACCCCCAGCTCCAATCCAAATCCTGGGAAGGACGCTGGAATCCTGTTCCAGCTGCTGTCAGAACGCCATGAACTCCCTAGAGTCTTAGAGAAATCCAGGGAGGAAAGTCTCACTTCTCTGGGATCTGAGACTAGGGAGGTGAGAGCAGAGGGAAGCGTCCCCCTTGCCACCCAGTTGAGAGGGAGCAGGAGGAGGGGGGAGGAGGAAGAGGGGAAGAGGAGAAGAAGAGAGACTGAGGCGGGAGCCTGCGCTCCGAGTGATTAGCCACACACTTTAAAGGCAAAGAAGGGATTAAATCCTGCGTCTATTGTTCCAGTTGTTCGGGCACGTGTGACCTCAGAATCCCCAAACAAAACGTCTGAGGAAATTCTTCCTGCCCCCTAATCAGATTGTCCAGGGACAGAGGACCAGAAGGCAGGCGGGTCAGGGTACCGAGAGCAGCGACCGAGCTAGGGCAGAAAGAATGAGAGAAGAAGGGAGGCTCTGGAAGCCGAGGGTAGACCTCCCACCCCACTGACACACACAAAGTGAAACCCGGAACGGGAGGCCCAGCCGACAAGAAGTGAAGCCCCAGGTTCAGGCTGGGCCCGGGGAAGCCTGCTTGGCCGAGCAGCTGCAGCCAGGTACCTGAGTCTGTGTGAGTCCCAAGGAGGCCGCGAGCTCCGCCCTCTCAGGCAGAGCTAGGTATTGAGTTTGCTGGAACCTCCGGTTCAAAGCCTGCAACTGCAAACTGGAATAAATTGTCCTGGGTTTGCGGATCTTTTTCCCCTTGCCATTGAAGCGCACTTCGCCGCCTTCCACCACCGTGCTCTTCTCGGAGTCCGCGCCTGGAGGGACAGCAGAAACGGGGGACCGTTGTTAATGTGGGAGCTGCCTTTAATGCAGAGAGACTAGAGCGAGCGACTACCGATGGGATGGATGAAGCAGGGCCGGGAAGAGAACGTTCAGAAATTCTGACGGCCTGGAAAGGGTCCCCCAAAGTCCGAGGGCCCGTCCCCGGCATTTGCAGGCGGGATAGGGCCGTTCCCAAGCGCGCAGCTATTGCCTTTGCAGGGAAAGTTTGCTATTTTTGCAGGCGGTAGTTGAGGTTTAATTATCCTTAATTGCATACATTGTTTATAGCGCTACGCAATAAATAATTACCGAGACTAATACGTGCACATGTGGGTTTCTGTTTTCCAGCAGGGCATTGTGCGCTCGGCGCACCGAGCCGCCCAGAGGCCCAGACAGTGCCAGGAGACGCTCTCGGATTTATCCTTTGCTGGATAGTTGCAAATTGGGTGGATTTTTAATTTTTTCTCTTTGCTATGACAAGTATCCGTAGATTGATATCTGAAACCTCCACTGCTCCTGCGCCCTCCCCACCCCCACCCACCTCCATTCTGCCCCTCTCCTCTCCCCTTGTCTTTCCCCTCTCCCCCCTCCCCTTCTCTCCCTCTCTCTCTCCCTCTCTCTTACTTTCCTTCTCTCGCTCTCTCTCTCTCTCCCTGGCAAAGCGCACGTACCTGGGTCCTCCAGGCGGCTCTGGGCGAGGCTGGCGCTGCCGGGGTAGGACTGCACCGAACTGATGTAGGGGCTGGACGCGTGGCTGCTGACCGAGTTGACGTATGGGTAGCCCAGCGGTCGGGAGAAGGACGAGGCCGAGCTGTAGGCACCGTCCGGCTGCGAATGGCCCGCCGAGTGTAAACAGTGCATGGAGTAGTGCCCATGGGACATGGGAGAAGGAGACATTTGCTGGTTGGGCGGCCCAAACTCCATAAACACCGCCTTGCCCGACACGGGGCTGTTGAGACTTTCTGGCATGGTGGTCATGGTCATCTCTTCTCGCGGGGTCTGGGTGTGGGTCTTTCTTTCCTCTGCTTCTCTTTGGGGGTCTCTATGTTTCTCAGGACAGGAAGGAACCCAATTTAAGAGGAACAGGGATTTTCACTTTCCATTCATAAGAAAATGGAGTTTGTCGCTTTGAAAAGTCTAAGCATGATGCTGCCGAGCTCCCCAAACTCGGTTCAAAGCTTTGACTCAGCCAAGGTCATAAATATTCATGAGCTGGAGGAGCTGATTGGTCGGGTATCTTGCATAATCACCGGGGATTGGTCCGAGACACTCCGGCTCCGCTGGACTAGAGCGGGAGACGCGGCTAGGCTTGGGGAGAGACTCGTCCACACTTCCCGGCCCCGGCACCTCTGCAACACAGCGAGCAGTGCCGGACGCATAGTGGGCTGCGCCGTCCGCGCTGGGACCTCCGAGGCCAGCGATTCTTCAGCCTCCTGCCTCCCTTAGGCACTTTCCCCCCAGAAACCAACCAAGTGCTTCCTGCTGCCGCTCTTCCCCTACGGTCCCCACCCTTCGTCTGTCCCCACTGTCGGAGACCCGGGACCACTTCTAGTCATCGCCACACAGTCCCGTGCTGTGCTAAGGTGGCTCCAGAGTCTGGCCGCGGCCTCTGGATCGCAGAGTCGCGCACTGGGGGGCGCCCAAGACAGCCCACAGACAGCTGTCCTCCTGAGCGTCCGGTGCGCAGCTCAGCGACCTTCTGGTCGCGCCTCCCAGGCCCGGGTCCGCTCAGCCACATCCCTGGGTTTGGGGTCCCTCCGGACCGACTCACTCACTCGGCCGCCGCCCCGCCGCCGCCGCCGCTCCCAAGGGCCCGCGAGCATCGCTCCAGGCCCCGCTGGCCACTCCAGCTCAAGGCTGCACCGGTCTGATCAAAGCAGTGCGCGTGGAGAGCCAGGAACCCGTGCTTCTCCTCCTAGGAAAGGCGGCTGCACCGCCTCCCTCCCCCAACACACACCCCCTCTTTCCCTCCCAACCTTCCTGAGCCTCCTCCTCCCCTCTCCACTCCCTCTGAGCTGTGCGCCCCAGGCTCAGTCGCCCCGAGGGCGCGGCGCAGCGTGGAGCCGCGGAGCCGGCGGTCTCAGAGCTGCTGGAGCCGCGGTCGCCAGGTGGTCATTTTCCGGCCTCCTGGAGTCTGGCGAGAGTTCCCGGGGTTTCAGAGTCCTAGCGGGACACCAAGCCCCGCAGCAAACCCAGGCCTGTGGTAGGCGCGGATATTTGTGTATAGACATATCTCTCTTGTCGCCCGGTGTCTTCCTCACCTCCAGCGGCCAAAGTGGGCGCTGCCAGGCCTGGGGGCACTGGGACGCAAGAGCTGTCCCAGTGCCTTCTATCTTCTGGGTTGCTAGGCACAGAAAAGCGCACAAAAGACCCCTGCCTCCCTCCCGCCCCGCTTACTACCACACAGCCACCCCCTCGCGGCGTGGCGCAAACTACGCTGGTTGCTAGGGGCTGTTGGTTCCCCATCCCGCCAGCCCCACGGTGAATCCCAAATTACTTTGTTAGGTAATTAGAAAGTGTTGATAATTATTTCTTTCATAATTTAGCGGTGTGACGGGAACGGGGAAATGATCTTGTGAAAGTTCACACGTGCAGATGTATTAGTTACTGATTCATTTGATTAAATGGTAGTCTCAAGTGCTCAGATCCGCAGCTGAAGGCGCCCCATTAGCATAACACTGATGTTTAATTTTCATACGCATAATTAGCCATATATTTAACACTAATAGCAACATGCAGCCTTTCAGCGTTAAACAGCCCGGGATTTGATCTGGCCTGAGCTGAACCTTCGCTGCTGCACCTTCCCCTGTCTGGAGTGTGCAATGATCACAGGACAAACCTCTGTAATCAAGCACATTTTGGCAGAAGGAACACCAATAAAAATGAACATTCAAAACAAATTACATCGATGCTGTGGTTACAGATATGAGTAGTGGGGAGTTCTCTCTTTTTTAACTTCTGTAGCAGCAGCTCCTGCCTGTGGAATTCCTCTTCTTTGATTTAAGGGCATGGTGCTGGGGGCAGAAATATTTCAGGCAATGTGGTTGGAGCAAAAGAGAAAGAGAAAAGCGGGGTGGGGGGGGACCCTCAACAACCCAAATCCTCCAAACCAATAATGGGTTTGCCAATGCTTAAAAGATTATTTTTTTTTTTTAAATCAACGAGCCACAGCACCGGTGAGGCTTTGTAGCAACAACCAACTAAGGACTCTGCCACTAAACAAATCTCGGAGCCGCTGGGCTAGTCTTGATTTCCCTGTCGCACTTGTGGTTTTTAATTCCTCCTTCCTAACGCCCGTTTTGGGGTGTGGAATGCCGTCTTGTGCGCCCAGCACAGCCACTCGATGCCGCCCGATCCCCGGGTCTCTCGCGCGCGCCTTGCGGGCCCTGCCCATGTAAGTGATCTCTGCGGTGGGCGCGGGGTCGAGGTGGGGACTGGGGAAAGCTGGACTAGTGTCTCCCGGAGCTCTGGACAAGGAATGAGGAAACCCGAGGACAGCCTGGATGCCGAGGGCCAGTTCATCGCAGAGAACTCTAGGGTGGGGGAAGGGGGGAGAGACGGCAGCACAGTCTCGTTGGGGTTCTGTCTTTCCTTGTATTCCAGGTGAATCGACTCCTTGACTCCTTTCCCTGTGCAGGGGAAGCTGGCTGCTTCCTAGGAATAAAGGTCAGGCACACACTCCCTGGGATATAAGGTTCCGATCGTTGCTTAATTTAGAATTGAATGGTGTGTAGGCGAGCCACTACACTCCAGAATTATTTCTTAACCCAGAGGAGCAGGTCTGGGGACAATGCTGAGCCAGAGCCCTCCATGGTGTTGCTGACCCGCCTTAACTAGCTTTTCAATGTGCGATCTTCTCTGTGAGCTCCGAGTGGACCCTTCCCAGCACCCCGCCTCTAAGGTGACACCTGTTCTCAGAATGCTTCGACCTTTGCCTGTCCCAACTACAGAGAGGAAACAAAATTCTTCCACTGGTCCTGAAGGTTGGTGATTCAGAGTAGAACCTACTAGCGTCACCTCAAGCCCAGGCAGCCCTGGTGGTGTTAGCCAAGCCTCACCCCGCTGGAATCTCTGTGACTCTGGGTTAGGTTTGAGGTCAACTAAGCAGGTCAGGGGGCAAGGAGGCATAGAAAGGTATTTTGAAAACTTACTAATTTCAACTTTTAACAATGTTCAGCAGAACTTATTTTAATTTGATTTTGTTTCCTACACAGCTGCTGAGTATTGGCAGTATTTGATGGATGTACAGATAACATACATACACACACATCTTTAGTCACTTTTATAAATAGGATTATATACCTTTTCCATAAATACCTCCACCTCGGCAATAATTGCTGCACCGCAGCATGTTGTCCTAGTAGTTGGTAAAATCCTGTGGTCCCAATAAAACTATCCTTAGGGAATCTGGAGTAAACTGATCCACAGATAAAGACACTGCTAATCGTGGCAATCCGATTGCTCTAGGAGAGAAGTGAAGTCATTCTCTGGCAAACATGTCCTAAGGCCAGCTGGGCTGGGTTACTCTCTAGGGAATCCAGGGATTGTTCTGTAGCAGCAGACCCAGTCTCTGGGCCTCTGCGTGGCCAAATGCCGAGTACCTCAAAAGTTTATCTATGAATCTTGTAAATCCTCAAACCCCTCCCTTATGTTTTCCAGCTCTTATACCCACTAGAACAGGAATCACCTCTGTCCAAAACCCTGCGTTCCCTGGATGCAGATAAACCAATGTGGAGAGTTGGGAGGACTGAGCCAGCGCATTCCAGAAAGAGATGGAATTTAGCACTTTTCCAAGCCAGCTCATTGTCCTCAGTTTCCCATCTCCTTCCCCACTACTCTGGGTGTCAGAGAGCTAGCTTTGGGTGGCAGCCACTGCTTCCATCTATCATGACAACTACAAATGCCCACATGTCCTAGGTGCTCCTGTGAGTCAAAATTCTATTTAGT
Organism: Pedetes capensis; assembly: GCA_007922755.1. NCBI lineage: Eukaryota > Metazoa > Chordata > Mammalia > Rodentia > Pedetidae > Pedetes > Pedetes capensis. Next base: position 28,635 of record VMDO01019630.1, read on the forward strand.
CGATGACAATTTTCACTCTAGTACAAATAAGTTACTTAGCACAACCCCTGTCCTCCGGGACACCTTCACTGGTCTTGTTCCTAAAGCCATACCCAAGGGGAGTATTAGAAGCTCAGCTTCGCCCCACCCTTGAGCGTTGTGTGAACTGGTCCTGGAGAACAAGGGCCGAGGAAGGGAGGATGCGCTGGGCAGGAGTAAACCTGGGGAAAGAGTGTGGGCGGGTGGCTTCCTGCTCCGGAAGCGGGTTGGACCTGAGAGCCTGCGAAAATAGTTAAAGCCGCCAGTTCCAGTCTGAGCCAACGAGGCTGTTATCTCAAATGTCCCCATGGCTCCTCCTTCTGGGATCCTGTGGGTCTCTGGCATATCTGATCTTTGCAGTCCAGGCTGCGCACGAGCGGGGGTCCCAAGAGACCCACTCTGGGAGAGGTCAGTTTAGGGACTAGACGGCCCCGCTAACCTTCCAAGATACTGTTCACCTCTGGGCGAGTCGGGTGCCCCCCCCCCCCGCTTGATTGCCTAAGCGCAAAGAACTGTCTAGCATGTGTGGGGTGTTGGGGGAGGGTGGTCGGGATAACGGTGGAGGAACAGGGTCTCAACCTCTGGGAGGGCCAGGGAGGGCTTGTTTCTGACGAAAAGCCGCGGGGCACTGGGGAAGTCTTGTTTCTGGATTGATAAAACTGGCCAGGCCCAGGGTGCGCAGCTGAGAAAATGTTTCATCAATGCTTCCATTCTCGGGCTAATCTTTTTATGACAAAACCACTAGGAAAAGGAAATAAGGGAAAGGGCTGGAGATGAGAGTAGGTGCTGGCTTCTGAAAGCGCCCTCAGGTTTGGCTAATGTGAGATCCACAAGGGGAAAAACACCCAGGTTTTTTTTTTTTTTTTTTTTTTTATTCCTGGTAACTGGTTCTGATTTTTTCTTTCTGCGCTCATGTGTGAAGAAATTCAGAGACTCAAAAATTAACCACCCGTCCTTTCCTCCTTGTAATTGTCAGATACAGAAGGGCAAACACAATGGTATTAAGAGGTTTTTTTACTTGGGTAGTCTGGACAAGGGAAAGGGAAAATTGTGCTTCTCCTGGAATATCTGGTCTCCCAAACGAAGGCGTCCCCATTCCTCTACAGATGCGTTTTCCGCGAGAGGAAGCCGAGTGCGGGGCCAGGATCCGTCTTTCTGAAGCTGCCTGGCCCCTTGCAAGGCTTAAGATTTGATTTCCCAGTGCCCTCCAGACCCCGTGGCGTTTTTCCAATACACTATCGGGTGCTAGGTAGGTTACTGTCCAAGTTGCTGTTCTCATGGTTTCTAAAAGTTCTCCAGCTGGATTTCAGCAATTGAGGGAAAAAAAAAAAAAAAAAAAAGGCGTCGGGCTACTCAGACTTTTTAGCCTCTTCTCAGGCCTCGTGGGGTAGTTTGGTCAGGATCTTCGCACCCCTCGACGTGATAAGAACTGTGTGCTCGAATTGAGCGGACCTGAAACACACCAAAGCGGTCAGGATGGATGCAAGTGCTTCCCGGCCCGAGCAGCAGCTAGCCAGCACCATCCGACCTATTCCCTTCCCGTACAATTTAAAAGCAACAGGGCAGAAAGCAAACACCTTTGGTTGTCTAGGGAGACCACAGTCCATGCATCCTCCAGGACTTTAAATTCAGGGGATCCCTCTGTGATGATTGGCTCTGTAAGAGGAAAATATTTACTACAGTGACCTCATCAGATTCTTGTCAAACATTTGTTTTGCCTAATTAGAAGAGGGAGAGGAGAGAAAAAGAGAGGAATGGAGAGGGGGTGGAGAAGAGAGAGGGAGGGAGGGAGAGAGGGGGAGAGAGAGAGAGAGAGAGAGAGAGAGAGAGAGAGAGAGAGAGAGAGATAGTTCCCCTCCTCCTCTCAAGTGCTTCACCCAGGGGTTGGTGTTGTCATCCTGTAAGGGCTGATAATTGATGTCGCTTACATAGTATACTACAAACTAAACAGTAGGAAAAGGAAATGCTACTGCATTAAAAAATGTATGAAGTTGCCTCGTTCACAATTTTTTTTAGAGGAAGAAGGGCATTTCAATCAAGTCTTAATTAGGACCCTGTGGATAATAACCACCCAAACACTAGTCCCTCTTATAAATACCAGTCAGTTTTTAAAAATATTTGAATTTTTAGAACATGCTCAAAATGTTCATTAATCAGCAAATGACAATTTTCTTATTTCGCTCTAATTGCTTCTCTATTAAGTCCTACAGTCAGAAAAAGGAGGCCTTCATGGACCTAGGTGATTGGAATTTGGTGGCAACACCAATCATGGATCAACCAGGAGTGAGCTGCCAGAGAGCCCATGCCACTTGCTGACAGGGAGCAAGGGATATAATGGCCTCTAGTTACTGTGTGTTAATGAAAAAAACAAAACAAAACAAAAAACCAAACATCACATTATGCCAGTAACAGAATTAGAGGTTGGATGACTGCAGTCTTTTAAATGTGTCGGTAAGTATCTGATTTAGGAAGATGGGGCTAGAGGATATTATTTAATCAGATTTACTATGCATCAGAATTATTTCATTATATTGATTGGCTTTATTAGTCCTTCTAGGACTACAGGTCTAGGCCCGCACCACAGTTTCCACCCAAGAGCCAAGGCTGTCCAAAGAGGTGCCCCTGCATTTACCTATGGTGAAGACCATGCCCTCCTCCATGGGCAGATTGTTGTCATTTGCTGCAAAACAAAACAAAACAAAAAACGGGGAGGGAGAGGGTGTGAGAAGAGGAACCAAAGAGGAGAGAAATAAACAGAATCAAGAGAGTTGGGCCACTTTTGAAAACTTGGTCATTTAACTTCTTTTAGGGGAGAAGAATGGAGGCTTCTAGATTCCTAGGTGATCCCCTGAGGTTAAACGTAGGCCTCCTGGACCCCAGGCTTCGCAGTATCTGTGCTGTGGGTCAAGCCCTGCCCCAGGAGTTTGCCAAGGCCTGGCAGGGCAGGTTGGGTGTTTCAGACACCTGTAGGGCTTCCTCTCCTCAGCCTCCCGAGTTCCCCAGGCCACCTGCTGCTAGGTGTCCTGGCCTCACCCCAACCCCTACCACATAGGGAAAGATGTCTTGGGGAAGGATGCAAAAAGAGGACAGCATTCCGTTGGCATGCAGGTTGGAGCAGCAAAGAGGGTCTCCACAATCAAATAACTCCACGCATGCATTGGCACTGGTGAGTCGCAGGGCTGACAAGCCCTTTCTAGACTAGCCTATTGTTCTTTGGAGCCACCCCAGGTGGAGCTCTTTGGCCCAAAGGGGATCTATCTTGCTAGTTCTCCAGGAATCCTCTAGGGGTGGGTTCCAGGCAGTTGTTTCTCTAGGGAGTCCTACCCCAACTACAAAGGTCAAGGCTCCAGGACCAATTTTCTTTGGTCCTTGTCCAAATGTGCGCCCACTTGGGACTCCTCCATTCAGGTGCTTCCTACCTTAACCCAAATCTTCCTGCCCCTTGGGCCCCACTCCTGCTTTCTCACTGTAGGGCACAAACCCAGGCAGTGAAAAACTGGAGATCCTGGGGAATGAACTCAAGGGTGGGCATAATCTAGAAATCACTAAAGAGTACAAGCTGCTAAATACATCAGCTGTCAACGCTGTATAGGATGTAATGAAGTTTAACCACAACAGTCAGCGGTTAGAAAAGGGGATAGAAAAAGAAAAACAGAAAACAGTCATATGTGTGCGCTGCTGGGACATTGACACAGTGGCGTTTTCTTTTCAGTAAATTTTCTATACAACTATCCCTTGTGCCTTCCAGCCATGCACCCTTCAGAAGACAAAAAGCAAAATAATAAACCTTATTTGGGAATTGAAATTGCTGGACTGTAATCTGGGAGCACAGTAATATGCTGGTTAAAATTAAGTAGGTACTGCCACCCTACTCCCACAGGTGATGATGTGGATTCAAAGTGAGAGGAGGAATTTCAGGAGCAAAACTGCCCTATCCTGATGCCATTTAATAAGCAACTTCCAAATTAACTTTCTTACCATGATGCCAAATTTCTGGGTGTCCATGAAAGTAAGATCCTATTCCATGTCCCACGAAATGTGGACAGACTTGCAAACCATTCTGATGAGTTATGTGGCTTTAAAAGCAACCAAAAGATATTTAACTAAGTTAAATACCTATTTAATACATACTAAGACAAAAAGAAAGTCACTTTAAAATATTCTCTGAAAAAGAAAAAAATCAGTTCTATTTAGAGTCAGATGATAATATAAATGTTTTATTTATTCTGGAATAATTTTAATTTTTGCCCATGCTTATTAACAACTCCCTTTGGATACATGAAGGAAGAAGGTAGGTATCTAACAGTAGTTTGAGTCATTTGCCTTAGTATAGCATTCAACCAGTCATTTTTAGACAAGAAATGAATATGCATACAAACAAATATAGATCAATATACATAACTAAGGTATATGTGCATGTAATGCAGGTCATCAAAACCTATGACGTGGTTTTATGGTTTTATGGATAAATGACTGTAATTACTATTGCTTTGGGAACGAAACAGCAAAGAAAATTAATATAGAAATATGACTTTGTACTTTTATGGTTTCCTTTATTCTGACCTGTTTCAAAGTGTTATACAGTTTACAAACAGACACATTCCCAGAAAAGATCACGTCTATTTTATCAATTTACTTGAAGCACTCCAAAACATTGTGATTGTTTTGGAGTTCCTCTCAAGACGTACACCATTAGCAAAATTCATAAATAATGCTTTTCATCACTGTGATGTTTAAGAGAAGCTAGAAATGATTGCTAATTCTTAATGCTTCTTTAATTACTTCTATATGCAAATGTTTTAGAAATCTAGTACATAAACTCCAACCCTAAAATTTTCACTTACAAGGTTGAAAAGTTTTTGTTGAAATCGGTGAATATGTTTTTTTCTATGACTGTCGGGCCAATAAAAAACATATATATGACCAATGATTTATGCTTTCATGTGGATGAAGGGCAAAATGCCCCAACCCTACCCATATCAGTAGACTGATATTCATAGAACTATTATTGCAATTCCTGAGAAATCCAATGTTTTAAGTTCTCAAACCAGTTTCCAACAGACTCTAGGTTTAGTTTAACATGAACCTTTCTGGCCAGCATCTTTATGGACAATTGTGTCAATATTTTATTATTATTATTATTTTTTAAAGTTCAAACTGACCTCAAACTAGCAATCTTCTTGCCTGTACCTCCCAAGTACTGGGATTACAGGCGTGTCACCACATCTGATTTCATTTTTTTTTTTTTTGGTGGTACTGGGGGTTGAACCCAGGGCATCACGCCTGCATGTTTTGCAAGTGCTGGACCACTGAGCTGCACCCCCAGCCCATTTTTTACTTTTTTTTTGAGACAGGGTCTCGCTAAATTATGCAGACTGCCTCTGGTCTCGAACTTGCGATCCTCCTGCCTCGGCCTCCCAAGCCACTGGGATTACAGGTGTGTGCCACCGCGCCCAGCTGGCTTCATTTTTTTAAAAAAACATTTTTAACCATCCCCAGATTTGTAAGGTATCTTAGACCAGGATATCAATATAACCAGCAGATGGTCAGCTTCTCATTGAAATATAATTTTGGTGTAACTGACAGTGCATAAATAGGTAAGCTCTACATGTGGTAAGGAATGAGTCAACATTTTTCTCTCTTAAATTGTACTTTATAGTTACAGTTATTTCTGGGGGTCTTTTCACTTTGGGCAGGAGGAATAACATCTTTTCCAAGTTGTTTCTCTTTTCCAAGGTGTTTCTCCACACAATTTCTGAGCGGAAGTGGAGCATGAGGAATGGACAGGGTGTGGAAGAGAGATGATTAAATAAGATATTATAGTCAAGATTGTTCAAAAACAAAGTTCTCCCTAAATCTGTAAATTATGTTAGTTCAGGCCCAACAAACATCAATGATTCAAAAAGCATTCAATATAAATTATTCTATTTTCTTTTCTTAAAAAAAAAAAAAAACTATTTTTTTTCCCAAGGATCCAACTGATTGGCAGGCAACACAGCTACATCTTAAACATGTGTTACAATGGCAACCTTCATTTTAATTTCCGATGAGAGAAAAGGAAGAAAGCCCACTCTGAAAAACCTTCAGGGCCCCTCCCCACCACACCTCTCATTCCTCTTCATAAAAGAAGCTATGCAATTTACTGGGTGGCTAAAGATATCTGAGAGCATTCTCCTACAACAGTCTGCTCCCTGGGTCCTGCTGGAACATCTGGCCACAGGAGAATCTACAATCTATGTGTCATAGATGCAAAGGTTACAGGATTTCATAGCCAGGTGAAAAGAACAGGACAAATGTTCCTCAGGTCCTTGGTTGAGCACCCATCTCAACACCTGATTTCTAGGAGCTAAGCCTGCTTTTCAGGGTATTTTCCTTCTGGGCTGGTAAATTTATCATTCTGGGAGTTGATGGAATAAAATTTCACTAACATGCCTAATTATTATTTAAAAGCATGCTCCTTCCACTATTTGGGGAAACACAGTGAGTACAAGATTGTTTACTTGACTGTAGGGCTTAAATTTGATTTCACAGAGACAATCCAAGTGACTTCTAGTAGCAAATTTCCTCCTCTTGCCAGGAAAACAAGTGTTGGTCACTCTAATTGTGACAAGGGAAGGTGGAGCATGCATCTACCTCTTGATTGGTAATGTTGGGAGAAAGAAATAGTGAGGCAGGCAGGAGTGTCCAAGAAGGGCTAAAGTCGTTCCTGAACACCAGCCTACTGCAAGACCATGACCTTTTTCTGAACACAAGGTTTTGCTTGCCCTGAACACATCACCGATGAAATCTTCCTTCTCTTTGCTGAAATCTGCTGAAAAGAACGCTCCTGATATTAGCTCTTCAGTTCTGATTTTTTCTAACAATTCTTTAAGACAGTATGACACCTGTTCATGAGCCCAGCACATTTATGATTTGAAGTCTTTCATATGGAATATTGGAGGAGAGAGAAGAGGAAGAAGGTATATAAAGGTAGTTAATAAACTTACTTTTCAATTATTCTGTATTATAATAGTTCATGTTTCAGTTACAGTCTATAATTGAAAGAGAAATTTAAGGAATTCCATCTGGTGACAGTTTCCTTCAGTTTAATTCTCTTTCATAATGCCGTTGGACTCAATTAAAATGTTGTCTGGATAAATAAAATTTCTGAATACATTTCGACTACTTTTTATGAATAAAAACATATTCCCCAAGAGGGCAGAGGAGTACTATGTTTAAGTACCTGCTCTTATAAAGAAACCAAAATGCATGTGCAAAGTTTTTTTAAATCATATTTTACATGAATCCTATAAGCAACACTAACTTCCAAAGGGTCTCATGTCTAACAAAGGATCTCAAATGGCACCTGACTTAAGTTATGGAATTTTATTTTAATCTTTCTAGATTTTTAATTTAAGTAGTAGTTTTTGACTGAAGGAATATACAAATCCAGGGAGTCCCTCTAATGACAGGAATGTTTAAGTACAATTAGTAATATTTTTGAAAGCCAACAATTGTTTTCCAAAAGAGTGATTCATTTTTTTTTGTTTCAAACTGGATCACAAATTACTGTATTTTTCTTACTATAATGCTGAACTTTTATTTGAGGTTTTCTGTTTCTGAAAAGCAGACATGATGGATTGAAATAAAAGATAATTTATTGCAATGCTTACTTTCCTGTGCAGAGAGAAGCAGTGTAATTGTAATTTACAGTAGCTGTCAAGAAAAATCCATCACAGATGACATTAAAATGACTTATTTTGCCTGAGCCACTTATTGTTTAAATGTGCATAATCTAATAGAGATTATTTTTTAAAAATCTGCTTTATTTTGTTCTAAATTAATATCAAAACATATACTTATGAATTAAACATTAAAAACCATTTACTGATACTTTCATCATGACATTTACAACTCTAAATTTAAATTATTTTTGATTGAACTGTCATACATTTGGAATGCGTGAATCTACATATTCACAATAGTCTCACACATACAGATAATATAATCTAGAGATAATTGCAAAAATATAGATTTAGAAATATTTGAAAGCAAATGGAGATACAGTGAGTATAGTAACCCTATGGCCTAAAGATCACCAGACTTCATTCACAAAGCAAAAGGACACATAGAAAACTCTTCATGAAATCATTTTAGCTTAAACTTCTTCTGAGATATCCTCCTATTTGTTATGTTTCAAGGGAGAATTTCAAATTTTCCTGAAGAGATCTTGAGATTTGGGGTAAGATAATACCAATACAGGATGCCTGAATGTTCTTTTCAGAGTGTATCAGTAGAGGGAGGCTATGCAAAGATGGTGAATATCTTGAACTAGATCAAGTTGAAAGATGTTTGTAAACCCTTGGTCTATAAAGATTTCAAGTACTTTTGGCTCAAAGGTGGATATCATTTGTTTATTTACTCCTTTAAGATTTTGCCTGAATAAGAAAAGGCAAAATAAAAGATGTCCAGAAACAGTGCTTTAACACATCAGCACAAACATTTGTTAGAATTGGGGCCAGTTTTCTCACTAGCAGCAGACATAAACCATCTAAATAATGAAATGCATTAGGTGGGTAAAAGTAAAAAAGTTCATTGTCTGTTATTTTCCACATAGTTTTGTATGCGCCCTTGTTGGGATTGATCTGATTTTCAAAGGAGCTTGTTCATGCAAATCAGACTCACAAAAACTGACCTTTGCATCCGGATAGCAAAAACCCAATGTCACTTTCAATTCTATTCTTCTTTTTTTTAATGTAGCTAGAATTAATGTAGTGAATATGTAATGAAATGCATTATCTTGCATGGAGATTTATCAGATTTTCCAACTGAATGCTATGCTTTGCTAGTACTAGCTGGAGTTCACCTGCATGTTGGTGTGGCGTGTGGCTCTTTTTTGTAAAGAGTTAAGTCGTACACAAAAAAAAGGGAACAAAGGTCAGCACCCAGCCACTACTTGAATGTGAGATTTTTCTTTTTATTCCCCTTGATGTATACTAGGCTCTGTGTTATTAGTCTTAATGATGGAAAATTGTAGTGTTGATACAAATCTTTTTTTCAAAGTAGTAGGCGGGAGCTCCATTTGTTAGTAAGTTTTTTTTGTGACTAAAAGCCACGGACAGTACATTTATGTAGCAGTAAAAGGCCTAGATGCTCTTTCCATAGCAGAGCTAATTATTCCTACTGTGACCTTACTGATCTAGCCTGTTCCTAGTACATCTCATCTGCACGCCTGTTCCTCTGTGTAGATGGTGTCAGAGAATATGAAAAACCCTATAATGAAACCATTTTCATGATGGAGAAAGGCTACTGGAGTTGCACTTGCTACAAAGAGGCTCAATTATATGAGTAATTGTGATAATTTTCTACATTCATAGCCTTCAATGGGGAAAAAAGAATGAGAGCCACAAAGGAAAATTACTTTAACAAGAAAGTACAGAGAGTAAAAATGGAAGAAGAGACAAAAAGGGGAAAAAATAACCAGAAAAAAAAGTTTAAAAAATAGATCTGGAGGGAGAAATAGCAAGACAGGGAGAACAACAGAAATGCTCAAAAGCCCATGTGCAGCTGTGTTGCACAATTAAATTGAATTTTTTTTCTGCAGTTGATGAATGTGACTACTGCAAATGTGCCTCTGTAGTTAGCTATCATTTGTTGTTCCGTGACAGGAAAAGGATAATTACCTCTCAGAGAGAATCAAAGGCTGACATGCCCTTTAGACACAGCCATGAATGCAGAGCTCGATAGAATGCTTGAATAAGAATCTAGTGTTCTCTGCCCCCTTCTACTGAAGAATAAATTTTGTTAAAATGCAAGAGCACCACCAGTAAATTTGTTGAACCCTAGGTGTTCAAAAATATGAGGTGCATCTATCGACTCATCCCATTTGCAAAAATAAAACTGCATTTTGAATTCGTTTCTATTATATTCATGGACAGTAAGATAGTGAGATATGCATTAAATTTCTTTTCCCAGTAGGGGTCTGATTCAACATTTCCTATGAAAGAACAGAGAGACACTATCCTTTTTTCCCAGGCTAGTTAGCCTATAATTTAAAACTGTCAAAAACACAATTTTGTTCAAAGTCTTCAATAAAAGCTTCTCGGATATAACCCAAAGAGATTTTACTAAAGTTTGATTCAGACACTGTTACAATATTTTTAAAGCCATAAATACATTTAACGATATTTTACTGCCTTTTTTAAAAAAGTATTTGAAGGCATACGCAGAAAAAAGGCAGCATCTTTTCAAGGTGACTAAGCTTTCCATCCTTTGGATAAATGGGAAATATTCAATGGTTCATATTAATGAGAACAATACTTTAAAGGGTACTGATGTGATCATCTTTAACAAAATGTGTTACTTTTAAATGAAAACACACATTCTGTATGCCTACCTCAAAACTTAGGGGGAAAAAGACCTAAAAGTAGGTAACAGATTACAAAGGAAAGTCTTTGATTCACAAAATGTGCATACACTCAAAAAGCAAGCATAGGATACTGTGTGGAAAATAAACAATGATTTACAGGATAAAATGAACCAGATTTTGAAGAAGGAGAAGGAGAAGAAGGAGAAGAAGGAGAAGGAGAAGGAGAAGGAGAAGGAGAAGAAGGAGAAGAAGA
>VMDO01019631.1:0-39280 GCA_007922755.1 Pedetes capensis
AAAATCAGAGTAATAATAGGTCCATATGTGATCCCGATAGTGATTTATCAGGTGTGGGTATTTTTTATGAGTTTATAACTAATTGTAATTATAATTATTAAAGATATGTTTAAGTAAATAGGTGAGAGATTAATTTGGTCAGAACATTGAAATCCATTAGAAAAATCAAAAGAAATTCTAGAACCCTCCTCCCAAAACACAATAACTGAAATTAAGAATTTACTAGATTAATTCAGTAGCACATTACTAGGGATGGCAGGAAATAGCTAGAAGAAACAACAGTGGAAAACATTCACAGAGATAAAACTGGGCACTGTGGCACATGCCTGCAGTTGTAGGGACTCAGGACGCTAAGGCAGGAGGATCACAAGTTTGATGCAACTTAGCAAGACCCTGCACAAAATAAAAATAAGAAAATGGGCTGGGGTGCAGCTCAGTAGTAAAGCACTTGCCTAGCATACGTGAGGCCCTGGGTGTTCAACCTTCAGTACTACAGGAAAATACACGCGCGCGCGCACACACACACACACACACACACACACACACACACACACTGCCATGGAATTTTCAAAAATTAATGAAAGTCAACAAACAAAAGCTTAAAAAGGCCCCAGAAGCATAAATACAAGTACCAAAAAGGAATAAACAAAAGTCTACCTGGAGTTAAGTTAACCTATAGTTAAACTGCTGAAAAGCAGACACCAAGAAGAAATCTTGAAAATAGTCAGAGGGGTAGAGAAGACCTGTGACCTTAGAATCTGTAATTGTAAGACCAAAAGTACAGTTTTCAAAGGGAGATATGGGTCACCATGATGAATGCGTTTAAAGTGCCAAAAGAAAACTACTGGTAGGATTTTATACCAAGTGAATAATGTTCTTTAGAAATGAAAGTAAAAAATAGATATTTTTAAGACCCATACTGAAAGAAACACTTAAAGGCTTTTTTGGGGGAAGAAATTGATGCTTGATGAAAATGTGGAAACCTCAAGGAAGAAATGGTAAAGGAAAAGTTACCCATGTGATTAAGTAGAATTCATATAGACTGCATAAAACACAAAAATGTCTTGTGGAATTTAAATATATGTAGAATTAAATACTTTACAATGTAGCACAAGAAACAGTGGGATAATAGATTGTAAGGTCCTGGCAGAGGGATAAAAATTACTTAATTTAAGGTTGTTTATCATCGTTAGGGGCTGGGGTTTAGCTGAGTTGGTAGAGTGCTGCTACATGCCTTCTGAGGACCCAGGTTTGATCCCTAGCACCCCAAAAATGGGAAAAAGATGTGGCAGTCCACTCCTGAAAACAATCCTGGAACAATCAGCCATTGAAAACCCTATGAGGGTTGCTATGAGTCAGACTCAACTTGCCAGCACCTAACAACAACAACATTGTTGTACGGTGCTCTCCAGTGGGATCCGACTAATGTCAACCCTCTATACAACAGAATCAAACGCTCCCTGACTCTGTGCCAGGCACATGATCATTTTTTTCCATAAGCCCATTGTTGCAGACACTGTGTCAGTCCATCTAGTTGAGGGTTTTAGTATTTTTTGTTGACCTGCTACTCTAGCAAACATGGTGTCCTTCTCCAGAGATTGGTCTCTACTGACAACAGGTCTAAAGTACGTAAGACGCAATCTAGCCATCCTTGCTTCCAAGGAACATTCTGGTTGCACTTCTTCTAGGACAGATTTGTTGGTTCTTTTGGCAGTCCATGGAATATTCAATATTCATCTCCAGTACCCTAATTCCAAAGCATCAATTCTTCTCCCGTCTCCCTTATTCAATGTCCTGCTGTCACAAACATGATGTGACTGAAAATACCATGGCATGAGTCAGATGCACCTTTGTATTCAGTGTGGCACCTTTACTAGTCAACACTTTAAGGAGGTCCTTTGCAAGACCTTTTCTTAATGCAATGTGTCTTTTGATTTCTTGACTTCTGTTTCCACGGATGTTGATTGTAGAACCAAGTAAAGCAAAATCTTGGACAACTTCAGTCTTTTCTCCATTAATCAGTAAGTTGGGTATTGACCCAGTTCTACGGATTTTTGTTTTGTTGATGTTGAGGCACAATCCATACTGAAAGGTGTGCTCTTTGATCATCATCAGTAAAAGTTTCAAATCCTCTTCACGTTCAGCAAGCAGAGTTATATCATCTGCATAACGCAGGTTGTTAGAGTCTTCCTGCAGTCATGATGCTGTGTTCTTCTTCATAAAGTCCAGCTTCTCACATAGATAATAGAAAGACAGATAAAATATTTGTTGTTCACTGGTAACATTGTGTACATAGAAGTTTAAAAATCTTTGGAGAAGCTACTAGAATTTGTGAACAAATGTGAATAATGAACAAAATTAGCAAAGGTGCTGCATAAAATGCAATATATGTCTATCAATTTTATTTCTATATACTAGTGACTCAAAATATTGTAACTCCATCATCCACGATAGGATTAGGAGGGACATGGTGGCAGATATATAAGACCTCCACATGGAAACTTATCATATATTACTGAGACCTAGGAAAGCCTCAGTAAAAGATAGCATATCATAACCACAAATTGGAAGTCTTAATATGGCAAAGATGTCAGTTTCTCACAAAATAAGTATAGATTCAATGCTATTTAACTAAAAATCTCAACATGTTCTCTGTGTGTGTATGTATGTGTTAGGATGCTGATTCTAACATTTATAGAGAAATGCCAGGAATGAAGAATAATGAAGGCAGTACTGAATAAGAAAAACAGTTAGAGACCTTGAACTCAGATGTCAAGGTTAGTTATAACGCTCCAGATTGACCAGCTACAGAGAAGGGAGCCCAAGAGCAGACCTGGAAACAGTCACTGATTTGTGCATTGCACTGCTATGCAGTGGGGAAAGGATGGTTTTCCACGAGTGATGCTGGAGCAACTAGATAAATGTGTGCACACAAAGGAATCTGAATCCCTAACTCATGTTGCACACATTCAGAGAGGGTGTGACAGGCCAGAGATAGGGGAATGCGCTTCTGTAGTAGGTGCCTTGTGGTAGGATTTTCGGAGATAGGACTGGAGGCAGTAAGGTGGAAAGTTTGGGGAAGGTGCCAGAGAATAAGGTAGAAGGTGACGGTCGTTGGTGAGGACCCAAGAGTGAGTGGAGGAGGAGAGGAGAGAAGTTGAGAGCAATCCAAGTTACTAGAACTTGGATGTTGGTAGGATCATTCATTCATTCACTCACTCACTCAGGATGCATTTACTGAGCATTTATTGAGCCATGTGTAAATACTAGTAAGGGAAAGAAAAAAGAAAAGTTTGCCCTCACAGAGCTTGTATTCAACTCGGGGGTGACAAACGGTAACTATGGTAAGGATGGAACCCTGGGCACATTGTGTTAGGGTGTCTGGAGAAAAAGGAGGAACCAGTAAGGGTGACTGAAGGGGAGCAGGCTGGGAGGCAAAGGGAAACCAAGGGGAGCTGTGTTTGGGCAGCTGGTGGGGCGAGCATGGGGTGTGAGTCTGGTGTGAACCAGAGGCGCGGCAGCCTGAGGGAGGGTGTGGGTAGGAAGTGGCTGCTGTGCACTCTGTCACACAGTGTGGCAATGGTTACAAAAGTGTTAGGCTTCTGGCCGAGACGTAGTGATTCATGAAGCAAAATGAATTGATGTTTGTGAAAATTTTAGGCATATATACTATAACTTTGTTTTTCGTCAAGCTCAGATGCACTGTATTGGGATTAATCGTACAGCTGGTTTATGTTACACTCACATCTTTGTCCTTGACTGTCTTTTACATAGTTTTTTGTTAAGAGAACATAAGATGTTAGTTGTAGAATTTTGGTAGATGTGCTTGGCCAGACAAAGGAAGTTCCCTTCAGTCCCAATTTGCTAAGATTTATTGTATCTGGATACTGAATTTTTTAAGATGTTTTTCTGTATTTATTTATTATAGTTTTTCTTTTTTATTCTATTAAGGTGATAAATAACAAGGACTGATTTTGAATGTTAAATTTTGAATGTCATTGCAGTGCCACAGGTTGAATCCAGAACCTCCCACAGCTAGGAAGTACTCTACCACTGAGCTCACTCCCAGTTCCTACCTAATTATTTTAAACAGCTCTTAAATTCCTCAGACTCACACCCAAATGCCTGCCTACATTGGATCCTCAGGTTCCTTCCACCCTCCTGCACTTTCCTGTGTACATGATTCAATTTAATTTTTGTCTCTTTTCCAATTTATTTTAAAGGACACGAAGTACAAAACTACTCCGGCTTATTGACTTAGATTTTTCATTCACTTTCTCTCTCTTGGATCTACCTCCAGTAAATGAATATGACATGTATATCAGAAACTTTGGGAAGAAAAATACCAAGCAGGTTAGTACGAGATGTATTGCTAAGTGTCAAAATGCAAATACAGTGTAAGATAAGTTTCTGCTTTCTTGTATCTGTTCCAGAATATTGTTGTTATTGTTAGGTGCCGTCGAGTCGTGACTGACTCATAGCAACCCTCATAGGGTTTTCAATGGCTGACTGTTTCGGGATTGCCTTGGGAGTGGGCTGCCACGTCCTTCTCCCATTTTTGCGGTGCTGGGAATCGAACTCGGGACCTCAGAGACTGCAGAGCGGCACTCTGCCAACTGAGCTAAGTCCCAGCCCCTCCAGAACGTTAGAATTTTGAAACAGTCTGTGGAGAACACAGTTTGGAGGAGCAAGGGTGCCCCTCACCACGTGGCATTCATTAACCAGAGAGATGATGCAGATGGAAGGCCTAACGTAGTTGAAAAGCCTGTGGGAGCGCGGATGGGTGATTTACATGTAACGGAGGGCAGAGGGTGGAGCAGCACTTCCAGCACAACCTTACGCAGTGCAAGGCTTTATTTAAAATCAAACCATGTCAGGTTTGGATTTGGCCTCGGGTTTCAGATGGGTGTGCAGTAGTCATAACTGTCTGTATAAAGTCCTTTAGTTCAAGGATCTCAGAGTACGTACCACCTTCTGGGTCCTTCCTACGCTGGACTCATTCTAACATCCTCTGCCATCTCTGTGATTTCACAGACACTTTGTTCACTGGCCTCCGTGAGCCAGGCTACTCTGCCATCCTCCCCATTTTGCTGTTCCTCCCCACTCCTCTCCAACCTGCCTGGTCCTCCTAAGTGTCCAGGACTTGCCTCCAAGATGAATCCTTCTCTGATGGTGGACACTGAATGTCTTCTGCTCTGCAGAGTTGCTGCGGTTCAATCCCGTACGATTTTATACTTCCCAACAGTGTTTTCAGTCATTAATTAGTGGTGAGGTAGTCTAACTTTGCAACAAGGCGATAAAGTTTGAAGTCAAACACACGTCTTCTTTCCCTGATAGGGATGTCATTTGGCATCGTATTGTCTGTTTGGTACTCTCAGTGTGTGATGCTTTCTGAGAGGAGGAAGTTTACAGCAGGACACAGAAAAGCCTGACAGTTTTTATCCCGGTTTCGCAGCTGATTCACCCGACCTTGAGTAGATCATCTAACTGCTTGTTTTTGTCATCTCAAAGCTATTAGTAATACAACTGTCAGACCATTGAAGCATGTACCTTTCTGAAATACAAAAATTATGTTTGGTTTTACAAAGCCAGTATGTTCTGGGAAAATTGCATCTGAGTAGGCTAGATAGTAGGTCTTTACAAGCTAATGTTAAATTGATATGATTTGGGGGAAAACATTTTTGAAAATTAGACCCGTATTTATCAAATGTTTGAGACATAAGCAATCTTTTGTGTGATTGTTATTTATGCCATGATGCTTATTTTTGACACAGGCAGGACTGCTTACCTTTTAAGCTTTTAAAGCCTGTTAACTTTTTAAAAATTGTAATTATTTTTATTTTTAGTAAAGACAAGTTGTTCTGAAATTGAGACCGAACGTTAACTCCAGTACCTGTTTGCTTTTAAGGCATATGTTCAGTATAACGAAGATAATATTGAAAGAGATGTTCAGACTGAAGATGTGGAGACCAGAGGGGTGTGGACCCAGCACCCCGGAGAAAGTTCCATTGTGTCTGGAGGTGACAGCTTTGCACTCTTGAGCATTTAATGTCAGCTGTCTTTGTGATATTTTTTGATTTGTTTTGACTTTTTTTGTTTCTTGTTCTTTCTCATTATGTGTTCCTCTGTGGGGTGGCAATTAGTATAATACCATGGAAATACCCAGTATTCCCTTAACAAAATAAATTAACTTCTGCTAATGACTAAGATGGGCTGGGATTTAGCTCTGTTGGTAGAGTGCTGCGCTGCGGTCTCTGAGGTCCTGAGTTCAATTCCCAGCACCACAAAAATGGGAGAAGGGCCTGGCAATCCACTCCCGAGGCAATCCCAAAACAGTCAGCCATTGAAAACCCTATGAGGGTCGCTATGAGTCGGATACCGACTCGACAGCACCTAACAACAACAACAACAACAACAAAGACTAAGATTGAAGCTGCTGAGCTACAACACGGATTAAACTTACTCCGGAGCTCAGGCCTGGGCCCTTCCCAGGATTTGTAACACAGAGAGAAATATTGTACCTTTAAGACAACCATTTTACCACTGTGCTGTGGAACACACTTTGCTCTTAAGCTGCAGATGGTCTGTTCTCTTCAGTGCAGAATTTTCATTTCTAAGTGCAGTTTGCAGATACATTTTATCAATATAGATTGAAAATGCCTGGAAGGCTTGGTTTCTGCTGGGCACTCTAAAGCTATTTATATGTTCAATACTTTACTAACTGATTTTTTTCTTAAGCAATTGTCTCTCTATGGCTAGGAATTATATTACTCTCCTTCCTCAGGTGCGCCTCAGCTTAAGTGAAGGAGGCTGAGTATCCCTAATCTGAAATGCTCAGGACTATCAGTGTTTCAGATTTCGGATCCTTGGATTAGGAATGCTCAACCTGTATACCTAAACTTAACTCCTACCTAATAAATTGATTGTTTTAACTGTTTTCCTTAAGGCATTTAAATAGGATTCATCTTAAACACTTACTGTAAAACAATATGTAGTTGTGTTTTGGGGGAAAAAAGTCACTAAAAGATCTAGAGAATATAATGCAAATTGTCTGACTTCTCCTGCTAGGGCTCTTCATATCTGTAACACATCTGAGCTTGAGGGTGTGTAAGGCATCACTGTTTTAGTGTCAGCTTTGTTGATTCAATATAACCTATGTTTTTTAGGGGGTGAAGAAAGAGATACCCCTGAAGCTACTGTTGTCCCAAAGATTGATACTCCGAGGTTATCTAGCTTTCTACGGGCGGCATGTCAGGTATGTTCTACATCAGTGGTCCCAACCTTTTTGGCACCAGAGACCCATTTCGTGAAAGATAGTTTTCCCATGTACCAGAGGTGGAGCTCAGGGGGAGGTAATGTGAGTGATGGGGAGCGGCTCACGGCCCCTAAATACGGATGCAGCTTTGGTCACTCGCCTGGCTGCTGCTCACCTCATGCTCTCGGGTCTGATTCCTAACAGACCATGGACGAGTACCACACAAGGGTTGGTGACTCCTGTTCTGCATTACATGTTATATTCTATGTGTAAGTGCTCACATTTTTATTATATATAGGAACGCAGGAGCTATTGAAATCTTGGGGCCTTTGTTATTGTTATTGTTAGGTGCCGTCGTGTCGTGTCCAACTCCTTTATAGCTTAGTAAATCAGAATCAGTTATTTCTTTTCTTTTTTTTAATGTCCCAGTAAAACTTTTTTCTTAGAATCTAATATTTGCATTTTCATATAATTTCCACATATAAAGAAACATTCATCTTTTTCTTCATTTTAAGTTTTTAACATTTAAATGTAAAAAGCCATTCTTAGGGCAGGCCATAACAGATGACTAGTTTGTAGACTTCTTTTGTCTAAATTCAGTTTAAATGTCATTTTATGATGGCTTTCCCTGACCTTATCTAATTAAATCTCTTCCTTACCTCAGCAGTCTGTTGTTTCAATTTATGTTACCTTTTCTTTTGGTAACTGCTTGTTCTCGAGTTGTTGTTTGTTTGTTTATTCTGTGTTTTCATCCCGCTGTCCCGATTCTCACTGTTCCAGGAATCTCCATACACTCACAGTTAAAACAATGCCTAGGACATGGTTGGAGCCTGGGTTTTGCTGATTGAATTAATTCATTTTGTGAAGCCGTTTCACTATAATTCAAAGTGATTTAAAAAATAAGCTATATCAGGTAGAATAGTGGTTGCCAGAACCTTGGAGGGGCTCAGGGAGGATGGATGGGAGATAGTTAACAGGTACAGGGGTACAGTTGGGTAGAAGAAATAACTTCTGATATTCTGTAGCACAGTAGGATAACTATTGTTGGCAATGATTGATTACATATTTCAAAATAGCTACTTGAGAGAATTTGTAGTGTTTCCAACACAATGGTAAATATTTGAGGTGATAGATATACCAACTGGGCTGGAATTTAGCTCAGTTGGTAGAGCACTGCACTGCAGCCTCTGAGGTCTCGAGTTCAATTCCCAGCACCACAAAAATGGGAGAAGGGCCTGGCAATCCACTCCCAAGGCAATCCCGAAACAGTCCCATTGAAAACCCTATGAGGGTCACTATGAGTGGGATACTGACTCAATGGTACCTAACAACAACAACAGGTATACCAACTACCTTTGCCTGATCATGACACATTGTTTATATGTATGTGTATACATTGTACATATGTAGTTTCTTTCTTGGGTGGTGATGAAAATGCTCTAAAATTGAAGAGGGGTTGCACAGCTCTATAAACACACTAAAAACCCTTGGATTAAGCACTTTAGATGAATTGTCTCACATGTGGATTATACTCAATAAAGCTGTTGAAAAAGCACTGTGAGGCTGGAACTTAACACAAACATCCTGTTATCTTCCTCACTGTGTTGTCCTCAGACTAAATCTGTGAGAACATTTACATACTTGTTCAGTCTAAAACAGCATAAACAGTGCAAAAATGGAACTTTTACGCATTCACACTGTGCATTTCTTTGTGTTTATAAAAAAGATCATACAAGGAGACAATGCGTTATTATAATCTTAAGACTTTTACTTGATACTCTAGTTCTAGTCATTTTTCACAGAGTAGGTATCATCTGTGAGTCTCATGACACAGCTTTAATAGAGAACCAGAAATAGTTAAGTACTTGCAGCAGTCATTGTTTACCTCCATCTGGTAGGCAGCTCTCAGAGCTACCGGGACTAAGAGTATGACTGTGCCCAAGAAAACTTAACTCCACCTTGGCCTCAGAACAAATGCTGATCCATCTTTACCAGTAATAATTCCATCCCTACCGCTGATGGAATCACCAAGTATGGACCAATAACACCAAAAGAAGTTTGTTAGGGGTTTGGTGAAAGATCTTTATACCTGTCAAAATAGACACAAAAAGAGATATTGGTCTTTCCGTCTTTGAACTGGACCTCACGTAGACATAATATGCGGGAAAAGGAGTATAAAGCTAAAAGAAGTGCAGAGACAGTGCCTGGGCTGCCTGAAACTACCTCTCAGTTCTAGAGGATAAAAATTCTTTCGAGTAAGCTTGTAATTTTCTTTTTTTTTATTGGAAATTTTTAATGTACACCTTAATGTGATTCATTCTGACATGCTTTTCATTGTGACATTTCCATATACGCATTTTGTTGTACATTATTCATATAGGTTCTCCCTTACCCTCTTGTGCGCTTCTCCCCCATCCGGGCCTCCCCCCCCCCCGTCAAAGACTTCTCTTCCATTTACTTGTCTTTTTATGGTAACATTTTTCTGTATGTCCTTGAGTTCCAGTTCTGTTTAAGATAGAAACTTTCCCTGCAGTGAACTTTCTTTTTACCTTGTCAAGAACTATTCCATGCATTTTCTAGACTATCTATAATACCATTTTCAGCTATTTTTTCTTTTATTATGATCTGACCTTTTATAGGATTATTTCCTTCTTATAATTTTGATTCAGCTCCCGCATATGAGTGAGAACATGTGGTGTTTCTCTTTCTGGGCTTGTGTTCGTTCACTTAAAATAATGTTCTCCAATTCCATCCATTTTGCTGCGAATGGCCTTATTTCATTCTTTTTTGATTGCTGAGTAGTATTCCATTGCGTATATGTACCATAGTTTTTTTTATCCATTCTTCTGTTGAAGGGCACTTTGGTTGATTCCATATCCTTGCTATTGTGAAAAGTGCTGCATTGAACATGGAGAGGCGTGTGGTATGATGACCCATCTCCCTTTGGGTAAATTCCCAATAGTGTTATAGCTGGGTCATACGGTAGATCTATAGGAAATGAAAATGGAGGTGGGTCTGCCTGGGGCCATCCCTGGTTTCACAGGTCTTTGTACTCATCATACTCTTGTCCTCCTTCCACAATCCCCGCAGTCCTCCCAAACCTTCCCGCCTTCCTCCTCCCACTCCTGTCAGTCCTCACCAAACTTCGCCGCCTTCCGCACAACACCCCTGTCATTCTTCACTGTTCACCGCCCTCCTCACACCACTCCTGTGAGTTCTCACCAGACGTTCACTGCCATCTGACACCACTCACGTCAGTCTTCACTAAACATTCCCTGCCTTGCTCGCGCTGTTCCTGTCAGTTCTAACCACGTTCTATTTCCTGCCTTCCTCACATCATTTGTCTGTTTTCAGATCTTTTCCCTTCTCCCTTTAAGTCCTAAGTATGACCTCATCAGACAAATTTGAGTGATTTAATGCAAACTCAGGATCCCAGTGAGAAGGAAAGTAGTGGTTGCCGGATGTTTCCTTACACTCCCTTGTTCATTTAAGGGAGTTGGATATTGAGCCCTTTGTCTTCACCTGGATTTTCAGCAGTGTGTGCAGTGAGAAAGATAACGTGTGAGGTGAAACAATGGCCATCTGTGACATTTAATTTATTCTCTGTTTCTCCTATTGTGCAGACAGGACAATTCGGGTTTTGTTTTAGTTATTATGATGAGATACACATAAGGATTTGTTTGCATGAAATGTGATTTTTTGGAAACAATTGATAAAAATTTGAAAAAATTTTGAAAAATTGTTAAATTTTTAAAAAAAGACTACTCGCTTATCTGTGAAAGGTGATTGCTGGTTTGCTCGAAGAGGACCGTTTGGCAGCTGAACCCAGCTGGAATCTCAGGGCTCAAGACAACACCCTATCCATTAGTGACAGCTCCTCTCAGCTGAACACGAGCCTGCCGTTCCTTCAAAGTAAGCAGACTTTCTTGAGTTTTAAATCTAACTACTAAACATGTTGCAGTAATGATCTTTAATATTACTCTTTTTTAATATGATAGAGTTGTATATAGAATAAAGACTTAGTTTCTACAGAGCTGCAAAATGCATGGTTAGATTTTTTTTTATGTGTATGTTAAATTTTTGATCAGTGATTTTGACAAGTTGACTACAAGAGGGCTAACAGTAATTTAAATTAGTGATTTTTTTGTGTGTGTGTGGTACTGGGGGTTGAAACCAGGGCCTTGCACTTACATGTTCTGTAAGTGCAAGTGCACTGAGCTGCACCCCCAGCCCAATTTTTAGTTTTTTTGAGACAGGGTCTTGCTAAGTTATGCAGACTGCCTCTGGTCTCCAATTTAGGATCCTCCTGGCTCTGCCTCCCGAGCTGCTGGGATGATAGGCATGTGCCACTGCGCCCGGCTAAATTAGCGAAATTATTTGAATGAACAAAAACTGAAATTGTCTATATTTGTTTTAAATCCTGTAATTTTTTCTTTTCAGTTACTCAGTTATTCTTGATTTTTTTGAACTAGAATAGAGGAAACAGTTGGAGCAGCATGAGTGTTTAGGTTAAAGACACAGGAATGGTAAGAGGCTCAGACACAGTATTTTGTTTAGACACAGGTGCTAATCAGAGGCTCAGCATTTGACGTAGAAGTAGTTATGTAGATTTTTAAGTTATACACGGTTATAGATCAGATAATGCTAAACAATGGAAACACCTGGTATCAAGCATAAAGTATAATTGCATGTGATTATTTAAATTAGTTTAAGCAAACTGCATTTGCCACACCAAATTTAAATTTCATTTGCTTTGCCTTTGAAAAACGTGGGCAGCCAGTTAGCTGACAGCAGTCACGGTCCTGGTTTGTGTGAAGATGCGACAGAAGAAGCGCAAGCCCAGCGGAGGGCATTTCTCTAAGCGCGTAGGTGTGACTGTGCTCCAGGGCACGTGCAAAACCAGAGCAGTTGGTGCCACTTTCTCTGTCCTGCCTGCTGTTTAGAGACAGACATTCCCTCGTCCTTTGACCTTAACAGAAATGGCATTGTTAATTTTAAAAAGTCTTCACGTTCCTTGAGGGCATTCTGTTTACATTGGATGACATGATCATATTTTAGAAAACTAGTAAATCACTGTACCCACAGCATCGGGAGCACTGGCATCCACCGTTCATATCCCACTACACCCAAAGCAGCAGAATGAAAAGCGTTCTCTTCTCAAGGGGCTGCTGCGGAGCAGAGTGGCAGCAAATACAGGAAATGTTAACTGCACACGTACCCAGCATCATTAATAAATATTTAATATGTATTTGTTCTTAGGGACTGGGATTTAGCTCAGTTGGTAGAGCACTGCGCTGTAGTCTCTGAGGTCCCAAGTTCGATTCCCAGCACCACAAAAACGGGAGAAGGATGTGGCAATCCACTCCCAAGGCAATCCCGAAACAGTCAGCCATTGAAAACCCTATGAGGGTCGCTATGAGTCGGACATGACTCGACAACACCTAACAACAACAACAACAATTTGTTCGTGGTGGATTTCCTACATGTGAGAGGAGTGGAGGCTTTTCTTGTTCGTGTATTTTTGTGTTTTAGTAAAATGAATATTTAATTAGAGGGTGGAAACTGAGGTTGGGGAAGGGAGGGACCTGACAGAGTGAGGTCATCTCACCTGGGTGAGCTTGGGATTCGTTTCACATTATGACCTGATCTGTAGTCGAATATAGCAGTACTTCAGCCTTCACAAAATCTCCTCCTTACCCAGGAGCTGTGGTGCCATGGGGCACACCGCCATCTTATCGACAGGAGGCTGAGGGAGGAGTCACAAGTTCAAGGCCAGAGGCAGCCTGTGCAACTTAGTGAGACCCCGTCTCAAAATAAAAAATAGAAAAGGACCTGGGTGTGCAGCTCAGTGGTGGAGTACCCTGAGGTCAATTCCCCAACAGCGCAAAAAAAAACCAAAACCCAAAACCCAAAAGTAACCTCTCGTTCCTGCCATTCCTATTGAAGCACGTACCATAGAACCATTTGGTCCGTGAGTGTCTTTAGTGCCCTGCCACCTCTGTGGTAGCTGGGACTCAGCAGTGACTTGGTCAGCCATAAGTCCTGCCTCTGGGAACTTATAATTTAATGGGTCAAATAGACTGTGGATGGCTAAGCAGGTAAAATAATATGACATACTAGAAAGGGGTAACTTCTAAGGAACAAAACAAAGATAGCTGCTGGTAGAGAAGGCCTCAGTGTCAGTGAAGAACAAGGAGATGGGGAGGGGGCTGGGAAGAGACTAGGGGTTTCCCGCCCAGGCCTGAGCCTGGGCCTGCCTTGTGGCTCACAGAGCCAGGGCGACTGGCAGATGAGGTCAGGGTGGCAGCCACACAGTTCTGTTGATGCGACGCTTGCATTCCTAGAATTTGCCACATTCTGCTAGGCACTGCCGGACATAGGGCTCGTGGGAAATGTGGGGTCAGGCACTGCACGCAAAAGCTTTGTCAGTGTCACATAAAAACTTTGTTGTTGTTGTTAGGTGCCGTCGAGTCGGTATCTGACTCATAGCGACCCTCTGTACAACACGGGAAACATTATTGTCAGTGCTTCTCTGCTGATCATAGAGTTTTCAATGGCAGATTGATTTTTGGGAGGGGGTTGCCAGGTCCTTCTCCCAAGCCTACAGCTTCTGGTGTTCCCAGGCGGTCTCCCATCCAGGTACTAACCAGGCCCGACCCTGCTTAACTGCCAAGATCTGACGGGATCGGATGCCACAGGGCTACAGCTGCAGGCACATAACAACTAGGAACCCAGTAAAAGCAGTGGCAGAGGTCTGTACAAGATACATGGGTAAGCAGCGCGCAGCTGTCGTGGCCCTTTCCCTGGAGAAGGACCTCGTGTTTGCTGCCCCGAAGGTGCGGCTGTGCGTGACCGTGAGGAGGCAGATGAGAGGCCCCTGCTATGGGAGGGAAGTGTGACCCCAGGGTGGACAGTGTGGCCTGGGATCCATTGATGCACAGAGCACTGGGTGGAGCAGCCCCACTGAGTGGGGCTGAGGGCTCTTTTAAAGAGAACCGAGGCTCCTAACAGTAGCGTCCTAACCATGTGCTGAGGCAAAGGGACCACCATGGGTCATTTCTGGTGTCTTCCTGCTCTGAGATTCTTACTCCCAAGCACATGTTCTCACTTGGTTTTTGTAGGAAGAGCTGGTAGACGAGAGGAAAGATTTCTCTTTAGCCAAACCTCAAGGTCAACTCGGACGCCATGCTTAGGTTCAGGCTGTGATGATTTATCCGAAACCAGATTTCACGTATGCTCACCCTCGGAAGGACCACGTCTGTTTCTTCATTAAGTCAGAGTTCATCAATGTGTTCTGAAGTGTGTGTAGTTGACACGCATCCTGGCAGATTGCTAAATGCAAAAATATTTTCTTCTCCCTAGATCGAAAAGTGTCCTGCCTGCAGGCCTCTCGAGCTCAGAGGCAGACAGTGGTCTCTGTTCATGACTTACCTGGGAAGGCCTTCGGTCAGCCGCTGGACAGCAGATACCTCCTCTGTGTGTGGGACATCTGGCAGCCTTCAGCGCCCCAGAAGGTTCTGATCTGTGAGTCCAAGGTGCGCTGAGGAGGACAGGTGTGTTTGCGGGAGGAGGGTTGCAGCTGACAGCGAAGGCACAGGACAGTGTGCAGGGACGGTGGGGGAGGATGAGAGCACCCTCAGCTCTGCGCAGGTGATGAGACACAGGGCTGTGTCTGTTTTGACTCTAGAAACTCTTAGTACACAGCCAGGCGTGGTGGCGCACGCCTGTAATCCCAGCAGCTCAGGAGGCGAAGGCAGGAGGATGGCAAGTTCGAGACCAGAGGCAGTCTGCGTAATTTAGTGAGACCCTGTCTGAAAAAAGTAAAAACCTGGGCTGGGGATGCAACTCAGTGGTCCAGCACTTGCAGAGCATGCAAGCACCAGGCCCTGGGTTCAACCCCCAGTACCACAAAAAAATATATATATATATTCTTAGTACTGGGTTGACTCATACTGAGACGCTCTGCATCATCAGCCTCTTGGTCAGCTGAGAGTTAGCTGATAGTTGCAGCCTGCGTAAAAACATTGGCTAGTCTGTCCCCAGATCTGGAATCCTGGAAGTACGTTTTTTCTTGGCACTCTTTGGGTCCTGATATTTTTCAGATATCTTAATGTCCTTGAGATTCCCAAAATCACCTGAAGCACCGCTTCCCCCTGCTCAGAGCCCTTCTGTCTCCTGTGTCCCTCTTCCCTCTGGTGCTACAGCTGCCTTTCATGTGTGCTTCCTTTTTTATTTGGAAAACATCCTTTTTATGTGTTGCTTGACCTCAAAACCACTGTTTTTTTCCCACAGCTGTGGAGAATACCTTTTTAGCTGCCAGTTTTAGGGGCTTGACAGTTAAAACTTTTTGCAATACAAAATGAAAATAAAATGACAAAACATGGAATTGCTATTTGTGTTGAATGGAAGGGATCGCTGAACACATTTTATGTATCCAGATCTGTGCTAGGCACCGAATAGTTGTGATCATAACATCCTACAAGCCAGACACAGTGGCTAGTGCCTGTAATCCCATCTACTTGGGAGGAGGAGGCAGGAGGATCATAAGACCGAGGCCAGAGACAGCCTACTAACTTAGATCCTGTTTCATGACAGAAAATTTAAAAAGGGGGGGGGGGTGCAGCCCAGTGGTAGAGTGCTTGCAAAGTATATATGTGCAAAGCCCTGAGTTCAGCCTCCAGTATCACAAAAACAAAAGAAAATGAAAACAGTCCTACAGGATGAATTTGTTATCCCTACTTTTTTTTTTCCCCCCTAGTTCTTGGGGGCTGACCCCAGGGCCTTGCACATGCTTTGCAGGTGCTCTACCACTGGGCTGCACTGTTGTCCCCTTTTTCTCCTTTTATCTTGAGACAGGGTCTCATTAAGTTGTGCAGGCTGCCTCTGGCCTCGAAGTTGTGATCCTCCTGTCTCTGTCTCCTGGGTCACTGGGATTACAGGCATACACCACCATGCATGGCCTGTTATCCCTGCTTTCTATTCGAGGAAACCAATACTGAGATAAGTTAGATTTTATATATGTGCAAAACAGTCTGTTTTACTTACTATGTCACAGTGTCCTGGAGTGAAAGATTTTGTAAGGAAGTTCACCCACCCAAATGAAAAGGTGTCAAATACCATACTCATTAAACATAACTTCTGTGAATATGATTCTTGTATTTTCACCATTGGTGCTCTGTGTTTTTCCTTTCAGGTCACGTGTTGCTGCTTTAGCCCCTTTAAAGCATTTTTGCTGTTTGCGGGAACAGCGCATGGCTCGGTGGTCGTGTGGGACTTAAGAGAAGACTCCAGGATACATCATTACATGAGGCTGAGCGACTGCTTTTGGACATTCAGGACGCCCACCTTTTCCACGGGTCAGTATCACTTCTCTGCCAAACACGCGTTTCTAGAAAAGCCATGACAGATTTGAGGACTGAAGTTTTCACATTATTCGTGCTCATTCAGATTATCCGAAAGATGCAGTCTGACCCACAGACGAAAGAGGCCTTTGATAAATAGCAAAAAACCAACATTAATCCAACTGATCCTTATCCAATGGCCAAAATCCTGAACAAAATAGATTTTAGTTTTGTTTTGTCTTACTTTGTTTTGTGGTACTGGGTGTTGAACCCAGGGCCTCGTGCCTGCATGCTCTGCAAGTGCTGGACCACTGAGCTGCACCCCCAGCCCATTTTTTTTACTTTTTGAGACAGGGTCTCACTAAGTTACGCAGACTGCCTCTGGTCTCGAACTTGTGATCCTCCTGCCTCCGCCTCCAGAGCCACTGGGATTATAGGCATGCGCCACCACGCCCGGCTAGATTTTAGTTTTGTTAATTTATTAATTAATTGTCATTCTAGGGACTTTACCTAGGGCCTCGTGCAGGCTAAGCAAGTACTCTGCCACAAAGCTACACCCCAGACCTAGATTTTAGTCTTTTTTTTTTTTTTTTGCAATACTTGGGGTTTGAACCCAGGGCTTCGCCTGTGCTTTGCCAGTGCTCTACCACTGGGCTGCACCGCAGGCCCATTTTAAAATTTTTTATCTTGCGGCAAGGTCTTGCTAAGGTTGCAGGCTGCCTCTGGCCTCAAGCCTGCCATCCTCCTGCCTCTGCCTCCCAAGTTGCTGGGATTATAGGTATGCACCACTGAGCCTGGCTTAATTTTAGTCTTAAACTAGCTTAATGTATATGGGTATGTCTGTGCTCCTGTGGCATACACAATCAATGCTTAAAGTAGTAAAAGTGTCACCTCTTTGGGGTTAAAAGGAAGCAGAACAACCTGACCTCCCTGGATCGTTAGCTATACTCAGGTGAACAGTTTACTCCGTGTCATACCACAGCCACTACAACACACAGCAAGCTTCTCCTAGGACTTTCTCCAAGAGCTGTTTGTACATCTGCTCCTTTAATCCTTATGACAGCCTTATACCCCAGCTTCTCAGAAAGGTCGAAAGTTTGTCCTAGGCCACACCGACTGCAGGAGCAGGGACTGCACTGCGTCCATCATGGACCAGCCTCTTCCTGCTGGAAGTCTTGGCGGCCAAGGGCTTGGGCAGAGGTCTGCGCTGGCTCATGCTCTGCTCTCTGAGCTCCATCCCTTTCCCTCCTCACACTCTGGAGCCCAGCACACCACATCACACCACCCAGAAGCTGCCCTTCCCTACCCTCCAGGCCACTGATCTGTGTTCTGTTCCTGTGACTTTGCTTTCTCAGATGAAAAGGAATGGAGCTGTGTACTGTCCTGAGGCATGTACGACTTCTCTGTGTGGCTGCATGTTGTGGAAGTCCTTCGCTGAATAATGCTCTGTTGTATACGTATTCTAAGCTTGTCCATCCAGCCACCAGTTGGTGGATGATTGGTTAGTTCTTGTTGGTGGTAGTTATGAATAAAGTTTGCACCTAAGAGCCTGTATCCAAGTGCTTGTACCATTTTTCATTCCTAGCAAAGTATGAGAATTTCAGTTGCTCTGCATTCTCACCAGCACTTGGGTTTTTTTTGTTTTTTTTGTTTTTGGTTGGTTGGGTTTTTAAGATGGCTATTCTAGTGCGCATGTAGTAGTGTCTCATCTTAACTTTCACTACCTAATGTCTGATGGTGTTGGGCATATTTCCATGTGCTTACTTGCCAACTTTATGTCTTTGTTGGTTATGTCTGTTCAAATCTTTTGCCCATTTTTAAAATTGGATTCTTTTCCTATTAAGTTCATTTTATGTCTATGTGTAGTGGATTGAATTCAGGGCCACACTAACCCTAACTCCTGAGCTACACCCCAGTCCTCCTATTAAGTTTGGAGAATCTTTGCATTTCTGGGTATATCTGACATGTATTT
The DNA here is from genome assembly GCA_007922755.1 of Pedetes capensis. Taxonomy (NCBI): domain Eukaryota; kingdom Metazoa; phylum Chordata; class Mammalia; order Rodentia; family Pedetidae; genus Pedetes; species Pedetes capensis. Next base: position 18,569 of record VMDO01019631.1, read on the forward strand.
TGTAAATATTTTTTCCCAGTCTGTGTTATCTTTTTTCATAGCATTTACCTTTCAAAGAGATAGAATGTTTTAAATTTTATGGAATTCAACCTATGAACATTATTCTTTTCTGATCAAAGTGTTGGTGTCATGTCTAAGCAGTTCTTTTAAATTAACTGAAAGTTACAAAAGGTTTCCCCTGTGTTTTCTTCTAGAAGTTTTATAATTTGGGGTTTTACATTTGAACCTGTGATCTATTTTTAGTTAATTCTGTGCATAGTGAAAGGTACAGTTGTGGTTCAATGTTTTTGGCTGTGGATGCTCAGTTGTTTATTATGCTGAGATCTTCATTCTTGCGGGGTAGTTTTGGTGGGCCTATAATTCACAGCTCACAGTTTTCCCTCTTCCTCCTGCTTTTCAGTTCTTCCAATTCTGACCTTCATGGTTTCTACTGAGAAATTAACTTAATCAGCTATCTCCCCCATGGGTAGGAAATTGTTTCCTTCTCATTGCATTCAGGATTCTCCCTGGGGGCGCTCATCCTTTTGGTAGTGATGTGTGTGTGTATGAGTTCTCCTGTCACTCCTCCCCCCTTCTAGCCTGTGGCTGTCACTGATCTTTTTCTTGTCTTCTTTTCCACAAAGTCCTGTAGTTGGAATCCAATAGAATGAGCCTTTTCAGACTGGCTTCTTTCCCTTAGTAATTGTTCATCAGTTTCCTCCATGCCTTCTCATGGTTTGATAGGTAATTAAGAGTTTTTTTAGATTCTTTGAAACTTTTTTATTCACCTTGCTGAATAATATTCTGTCGTATGGACAAACCCCAGTTTATCTTTCCATTCACCTGTTGAAGGTGTAGGGAGAAATCGGGAGGAAATTGTCAAAAACCCCAAAATGGGGAAAACGGCTATCTAGGGAAAATGAAGGTAACTTGGTTGGACGTTTGTACAAAACCCTTCACAAATCCCTGAACCTGATTGGACAATTGGACTCAAAGCTGATTGGCTCAGGCCATTCCGTGGGCAAGCTATATAAGGAGCTGCACTGCGGCAGCTCGATCCTTTTTTGGCCCAGACCTTCCACCAACAAGAAAAGACCCCATTCTCGCTGGGACCACCGATGAGGAAACCGCTTTCCCACCCTGTTGCCCAGACCTTCCGTGAGGAAAGAACGCGCTCCCACTCTGACCATCAACAAGGAAAGAACCTCTCCCTCTGATCACTGACGAAGCAAGAACTGTCTCCTTGTGACCACCGAGACCACCAACACCGGTGTTTGCCCCTGGAAGGCAAAAGCGCCCGAGGCTTTTCCTTTCTCCCATCTCTGCTGGCGTCCTGAGGGCTGCAGGAGCCTGTGCCCCTCACCCGAGGGTCCCTAGTGAATTGTGTTTAGTATCTGTGTGCGCTGCGGCGCCACCAGTCTGAACATCCAGGCCGGACCAGGAGGCGCGCGCCCCACATTGAAGAAACAACTCTGTGAATATTTGTGTACTGGGTTTTGTGTGGACTTGTTTTCAACTCCTCTGGGTAAATAAATACCAAAGAATGTGACTGCTGGGTTATATAGCAAGAGTCTGTGCGGTGTGTCAGAAGCTGGCAAAAGGTCCTCCACAGTAGCTGCACCATTTTGCATCCCCATGGGCAGCAAATGCGGGCTGCTGTGGCTCCAACATCTGCACCTGCACTTGGTGTGGTCAGCGTTTAGCTCAGTTGTTAGAGCGCTGCTCCGTATTCTCCCAGGCCCTGGGTTCGATCCCCAGCACCACAAAAATTGGAGAAGGACCTTGCAGCCCACTCCTGAAACAATCAGTCGTCAAAACCCAGTGAGGGTCATTATGAGTCAAACCTGACTGGACAGCACCTAAGCACAGCTCACTGAGTAGTAAGACCTCATTGTTTGATTTGCATTTCCCAGATGTCACCTGGGAAGAACATCTTCCCCTGTGTTTATTTGGCATCTGTTTGTCTCCTTGGGTGAGGGGTCTGGAAAGGTCTTTGGCCTGTTTTTTTGTTTTTTTTTTTTTTATTAATTGGCTGTTTCTTTTCTTATAATTGAGTTTTAAGATTTCTTTGTATGTTTTGGATAACAGTCCTTTAGCTGAAATGGATTTTGCGAATGCGTTCTCCCGTTCTGAGGCTCTTTTCATTTTCTTAACCAAGTCGCACTTTAAAACTTTCTTTTCCTAATTACCCATCTGTGCAGTTTCAGCACTACAGATGTGTTGTGTATCTGTTTATGTATTGTCTGTGCTTTATACATAAAAAGAACAAGTATTTTTTTATCCCCCACCAACAAGCCTTTGCCATTTTGAGGAAGTACTGCTGCTATTGAGAATGTTTGCATTTATAGTTACTCTCTGGGTTTTGATGCTATTATAAAAGATATCTTATTTTGAACATGGAAAGGAGCATACAAAATTTATTACATACCCTAGACAAGGTAGTATTAGACTCTAAGAGATCCCTTTTAAAACTTTGCATTTTCTCACTGTTGAGGTTACAAATAAGCCTTTGAATCAAGCACCGTTTTCAAAGCTCTGAACCATCTATCGTCCCTCCATATTGGCGGGGGATTGGTTCCAGCACTCCGTACAGGTATAAAAATCCCCAGATGCTTCTCTTCATAAAATGACACAGTGTTTGCGTATAACCTGCACAATCTGCCCTTATGTTTCAGATCATCCCTAGACTTACGATACCTAGTAGTGTAAATGCTATGTGAATAGCTGTGGTATCCTAGTCATATTCTGTTCTATTTTAGAGAATAATGATGAGAAAAAAAGTCTGTACATATTCTGTACAGGATAATTTTTTTCTCAAATATTTTCAATGTGTGGTTGGTTGAACGTACAGATGAGGAACCCATGAATACAGAGGGCCGACTGGATACACATGGAAATCCTACCTTCGTTTTCTTTTGCCATCTAAATAGTGACAGTAAATTCTACAAAGTTTTCAGCAAGCTCTCAGTAGTGAGAGATCTGTGGAGCTCGAGATGTAAACCTCTGGGTGAGAGGGACCAGACCCCTATCCTGAAGAGCAGCCCTTCCACTGGGACCCTTCGCCTGAAGCTTATTCCCCATTTCCGAGATGGTGTGTCTATTTCCTCAGTTTTTCCCCTTCAAGTTCTATCTCAGCTTTCATGTTACTTCTCTCCTGCTTCCCTCTCTCTCTCTCTCTCTCTCTCTCTCTCTCTCTCTCTCTCTTCTTCCTTTTCCTTTTCCTCCTTCCTCATTGTTTCTGTTCTTGAGTTCTGATTCCAAGTGTTTTTGTTTTGTTTGTTGTTTGCCTTAATATATCTCTAAATACTTTTTGAAGGATTTAATTCAACTTGTATTATTGACTTTTGGTTGTCTTCTGTTCTGTAGGTTTTTTTTTTTTGAGGGGGTGGAATTTTCATCAGCTGAAGTGCTTTGATTTCTATTTTCTGTTTTCTCGTTATAGTAGTATTGTGTGGAATTTGACTTTTTTCTCCTCCTAGATATTTTGTAGGTGGATGTTCTAGGTGAAAAGAGCTTTGTTTTATTCGTTTGTGGAGTGAGTGTTGCAGGTGGAGGTGGTGAACTGCTGTGTTTGTTGCCATTGGTTTGGAAGATTCCTGTTTCCGTGGTGCTCCAGGCAGGCACGACCTTGCCTGTGGGGGGTGCCACCCTTTTCCCTGGACCTTTTTCCTGAGCCCTCCCTGTGTCCCCTTCATGTTCCAGCCCCTTCCCCAGGGCTCTGGCCTCGGAGGCAGGTGTTCTTTCTCAGGCTGCCTTCATCTGAGTTTCCTTAGTCCTCTTCCATAGAGTGTCTTGTTTTCCCTCCTCTGCCCTCCAGACCTCTTGGCTGACCATGATGGGCACAAGCTTCAGTGCCCAATGCTCTTCCCACAGGTGTTTTGAGGTAGTGGTTTCTGTTTCCTAGTGAAGGCTAAAAGTCATTGTCACGTATTGTGTATATGTGGTCCATATTAGTATTGCGGCTTTTGGGGGGGATGTGTACAGATATTCAGATATTTTTTTTTCCTTGCAGTACTAGGGGTTGAACCCAGGGCCTTGAGCCTGCATGCTCTGCAAGTGCTGGACCACTAAGCTGCACCCCCAGCTCATTTTTTTTACTTTTCAAGACAGGGTCTTGCTAAGTTACGCAGACTGCCTCTAGTCTCGAACTTGCGGTCCTCCCGCCTCCACATCCTGAGCCGCTGGAATTACAGGTGTGCTCCACCTCGCCCGGCAGATATTCAGATCTTTAAAACTAGGAGAGTCTTGATGTTTGTTCGTGTATAATGCTAATTGTATTTCTGTGACTTAATACTTACATGTGGGCACTGTGGGTTTTACACTCTAGATGGAATCCTTACATCAGTAAACCACCAAAGTCCTCTTCAAGCCATCGAGCCAGTGGCAACATCTGTCTGCAGAAAACAGAGCTTTGTGCTCTCGCCCTTTTCTGCTCGAGAAGGTATACAGCTCTTTGCTCCCTTAACGCCCTTCAAGCAGCAGTTCCCGTGCGTGCCTGCCTTATTTGAAGCTGGTTCCTTTGTGTGTTTCCATCAGAAATGGCAGGTCTGTCATTCCACATCGCTTCCTTGGATGAAAGTGGGGTTCTCAACGTGTGGGTGAGTAAGAGCCCCAGAGCCAAATAGGCAGGCCGGAGTGAAATGGTCTGGGAAGAGAACGGTGCCTGCCCTGGGGTGGTGGAGGTCAGGGCAGCGCGACGAGGCAGCGAGCTAAGGAGGGAGTCCAGAGCAAGGCTGGGTAGGCCTGTTGTGTGGAGGTGGGGGGTCCTCTGGGGCCGGCTGACAATTGAGTAGGAGCCTCCTGCAGGCTCTTGGGAATGCAGAAGGAGACTCAAAGCAGAGCCGGGCTGGAGGGCGTGTCCTGCAGGGTGGACGCTGTCTCTCAGACTCATTGAGAGGGGCGTTCACAAGTGAAAGGAATTAGTAACAGCTGAAGTACTTGTCCTAAGGTCTCTCTTCTGAAGCAGTTTTATTTTTAGAACTTAATGTGGCACGGCCTCTTAGTTAGAGTTTTGCTTAGATTATTTCTCAATTATAAAATGTGTCAAGATTCATTTTCTATATTCTGTCTTAGGTCGTCGTCGAGTTGCCGAAGGCAGATATCGCAGGCTCAGTCAGTGATTTAGGTAACTATTAAATTAAAAAGTTGATTTCAGTCAATATTTGCTAAAAGGAATAGACGATAAAGATACCACTACCTGCTCTGAAATATTCATTATTGTTGTTGTTAGATGCCTTCAAGTCAGGGGTGACTCAGCGACTCTATGTACCACAGACAAAATACACCCCGACACTGGGCCATGCCTGGTACTGTTGTCAGTGCTTCTCTGCTATTCGTAGGGTTTTCAATGGCTGATTGTTTTTTTTCTTTTTGGGGAGTGGGCTGCCAGGTCCTTCTCCCAAGCGTGCAGCACCTGGTGTTCCCAGCTGGTCTCTCACCCAAGTACTAACCAGGCCTGACCCTGCTTGGCTCCCGAGATCTAACGAGATCGGATGCCACAGTGGTACGGCTGTAGGCATACATTGTGAGCTACCTGAAAAATGTACTTTAAAGTTGTGTTTTGGATGCATCATTAACCATTAGACCTCCTTAACTAGCGTGATCACATGATGTCTGATCAGCGTTTGCTTCCCTCCGGGGCCCTTGTAGGTTCTGTTTGAGGCTGGCCTTCTTTTTGCTCTCTGGGACACATTAGCGGCATCTGTCTTCTTCACACCTTTCCCGATGTACTGCAGGTATCTGAGGCCTTGAGTCCTGACCACTTCAGGCCTTCTTCCTTGCGGCTTTGGGTTTATCTGGGGCACACTGTGTGCTCAGTGCGACTCTTTGAGGACCATGCAGAGTGGGCCACGGCGCGCGTGCTGAGCGCTCTGCCTACAGTGGAGGGAACCAGGAGCACACGCCCAGCACCTCAGTCTGCCGTCTTTAGGGCCGTGTGCAGTGGTTTTCAGATCCAAGGAGGGCTCAGCCATAATGGAACTGCCCAGTCCCATTGCAGCCCATGGTCTCATTCCTCTGCCTTGCCAGCTCGGCCTTCTTGTCCACACATTCACCTCCAGCCACTCACGTTTACCTTGTTTGTGTCGGGGATGGGCCCCCAGGTAGGTCTGCAAGCACATGTGGTAGGGTGGTACTGCTTTGCAGCCAGCTCCTCAGGCCCAGGGACGAGGGGCTCTTTGTGGAGCGAGTGCTGCTTCCTGTTGAAGTGCCAGCAGGATCACCGCGTTTTACCATAGCGTGGTGAGACCAGGGCTCAGGCCTGCTGGACACGCGCAGGGTGTTGCTGCTCACACCTGTGCGTGGCAGCTTGAACATCCTCGTGTGATGGTTGTAACCGTGACAGGTAACATGCGGTACACTGACAGCAGCCCTTTCCAGGTGCAGGAGGAATTTATTCCTGCATGCTTTTAATCCTGCTGCTCCCAAACTTCTAGGCAGCCCCTTGCCCAGAGGTTTCCAGCATATGTACATCTCTGGTTCCTCCCTGTGAAGTAAGGAGGGAAAGGGAGGACGGACGGCATTGGGAGAGAAAAGGCAAAGCCAGTCTGTGGCCAGGGGTTGGCATCTTGCTGCACACATTTAAGGAAAATGAGGGAAGGAGTGGAAAGATGAAGTCAGGAGAAACTGGGAGGCTATGGTGCAGTGAGCGGGGCTGGAGGAGCAAAGGACCCCCGTGTCCACTCAGCTGAGTCTGGTGGGCTTCCAAAGATGTCTTCAAGACGGTGACGCTCCTTGTGGGCATTTATAGCACAAAGTTTGCTGTTGTGAACATTGTTGTTGTTGTTAGGTGCCGTCAAGTCCAGTCCAACTCATAGCGACCCTATGTACAGCAGATAGAAACACTTGCCGATTCTGTGCCAGGCACACGATCTTATTTATGTTTAAGCCCGTTGTTGCAGACACTGTGTCAATCCATCTGGTGGAGGGTTTTCCTCTTTTGCGTTGACCTGCCACTTTCTCAAACATGATGTCTTTCTCCAGGGATTGGTCTTTCCTGACTACATGTCTGAAATATGTAAGACGCAGTCTGGCCATCCTTACTTCCAAGGAGCACTCTGGTTGCACTTCCTCTAGGACAGATCTGTTGGTTCTTTTGGCAGTCCATGGTATATTCAACAGACGTCTCCAGCACCATCAGTTCAAAAGCATCAGTTCTTCTCCTGTCTCCCTTATTCAGTGTCCAACTTTCACAACCATGTGACGTGACTGAGATGCGTTAAATACACACACTGCCACTGGTTTATGTTACTAAAGCTGAAGGTGCGAAGGATTCCAGATCTCAGTCCCATTAACCTCTCTCCTGCAGCTCTGGGTCCAGATTCTCCACTCTTGTCCTCGTCCGTCAGCTTGTCCTTCGGTGTTATCTCTGCTCATAGATGTTTAAGCCGCCAGCTGTACCTGGGCTTTGATTTACTTGTAGTGAGAGGTGCATGTGTGTCTGGTGTGTCTGCTTCTAGGTCTGATACCTGGAGGGAGGATCAAGCTGGTGCACAGTGCCATGATCCAGCTGGGTGACAGGTAAGACCACACCCCACAAACCAACAATCCCTCATCTCACAAGACCTGCTTCTGTGGGAAGAGTGTAACACTGAGAGATTGCAGGCATTACAAATGCATTGTCAGTCTTTTGCAATGAAGACACATTTTTCTCATGTTCTGTTTTTGGTGTTTAATAATTATTAGTAATGTGTCAATGTCCTAAATACAATGTCCAGGTATAGAGCTAACATTTTTTGATCAAAAAATGCTTCCTGTCTCATAACTTGATACTAAGTGATAACTTTTCATCCTGTTTTCTTGCAAACCTGAAGTAAAACTTAGAAGTTTTGGGAACCAGAAACACTGAAACTTTTATTCAGAAATTCACATTTCTACTTATATAACTTAGCATAACTTACAAATTCTTAATAAAAGTACAAATACTTAGCTGGGCACGGTGGCGCACACCTGTAATCCCAGCGACTCGGGAGGCAGAGACAGGAGGATTGCAAGTTCGAGACCAGAGGCAGTCTGCATAATTTAGCAGGACTTTGTCTCAAAAAGTTAAAAAAATGGGCTGGGGGTGCAGCTCAGTGGTACAGCACTTATAAAACACGCAAGCACGAGGCCTTGGGTTCAACCTCCAGTACTGGAAAAAAAAAAGTACAAATATTTGTGGCATTTGTATCTACCATGTTGATTTATTTCCAAAAATATCTTTTCTTGTTGTTTACTCAGAGCTATTAATATATAAATTACCCTTGAAAAATCTTTGAGCCTGTTTCCACATTACACAGAAGACCTATGGTTGTGCGGATGCATTCATACACGCTTAGAGTTCATATCAACCTTAGTTGATTTAAATATAATTACGAAAGTGAACCAAGTAGTTTAAAATCATCTGATCCATTGCAGAGGCAAACATATGTGATTTCTGGGTGAATCCCAGTCCTCACAGCCTGTGGTTCCTTTGCTGAGCTGCCTTAAGATCCTCTTATCCCAGCTGTGGCCCTTCTTACTTCATACCATGCATTGTATTTATTTTTCAGCTATAATTTTCTCCAGGACTTAACATATACTTTTCGAAGGGAAGTAGCATACCTGATGCTGTGCTTTCCTCCCACAACAGTCATGGAGATCTGTCTGTGGGAGGGGTCGGGGAGGAGGCAGGACGGGGCTGTGAGGATCCTCACGTGGCAGCCTCCTCGGCCCTGTGTGAGCCAGAGCGGCTTTCCAGACCAGCATCGCCACCCTTTGTCCCCTTCTGGTCACGGAACCTGGCTGTCCCTGGAGGTGAAGCAGCTTTTGCAGCTGTCTGCCCCCAGCGCCCCCAGCAAGCCCGTCGCTGAGGTGCCACCTGGGTTGCACCTCCTCTCTGTGTGGTCACAGCGGAGCGTGACATGCTCCTTCAGGTCATGCCCGCGTATGTGGGAGCTCCAGGAGTGGAATGAAATGTAACTTCCTGGAGAGGTGACGGCTGAGCTTGGCCTTTGAAAGACAGAAGTTACATAAACAAAGGCGTGTGTTGCGGTCCAAGGGAATACTACATAGAAGGGCCCAGCGGCAAAAGGTGCACGGCATGCTCAGAGACGCCAGCAGGTCTGATGTCGAGACACGGGCTGGGGCAGTGGCAGGCCCGCTGCTGTGCTGACAGTTCAGGCACTTTCTCGAAGATGACAGGAGAGTGGCAGCCTTCTTCGTGATGCAGAATGATCAGCTTGGCAACAGTGTGAATGTGGAGCGGAGGAAGCAAGGCTGGAGTCAGGGATGCCAATCAGGAGGCTGTGGTGGCAGCCATAGGAAAGACATGACGGTGTGAAGGGCTGGCTGCAAACTAAGGGGTGGAACCGAAGGTCTGTGACAGCAGATGACGGGGCAGTGCCTTCCGCCACAGCGTCAGGTGTGGGCCCTGGGCTCCACTCTCCATGGGAGGAGGAGGAGGAGGAGGAGGAGAGAGAGAAAGGCTTTATTGTGGGGAGGGGACAGATCAGGGTCCTCAGGTCAGGATGGCAGAGCCATGGAACCCTCGGTGATGCCTGGCAGGCAGACAGAACCACCGCCACGGCCTCAGGGGGAGCTTCATGCTCTGAGTCACCAGCCGAGAGGTGACATTTGCAGTCCTGGATGCGATGTAAGATGTGGAACTCGGGGAGGAGGCTGCGAAGCGCGGCCGACCCCTGACATCTGACGGGGGCAGCGTAGCAGATGGAGCGCCGTGGGCCCCTCTCCCGTGACAGACGTGCACATGAAGAGAAGAACCACAAGACTAAATGTCGCTCTTTAAAACAAAGGAAAATCTCCACATGCCAGGAAGGAGGAGGGAAGTCAGGTTAGGGTAGTAAGTGTTGGAGTAGGCGGTGACAGCGAGGAGGCCAGGCCATCAGGCCAGGCCATCTTAGGCCTTCACCATGTGCCCAGGCCTGGAGCCCCATGCAGGAGCGAGAGAGAGCCAGAGCTGAGGCCCCTGCGTAGGACTTGAACTCACTTCCCTTTCAGTACAAGAGGAATTTAGAAAATGTCACCCCAGCAGAGGGAAGACAGGAGGTTGGAAGAACTTGAAGTCACAGGCTGGGTGTGGGTATGGGAACCTTAGGACTGCAGTGTGAACGTAGGAGTCCCAGACCAGAGGCTTCGGTGTACATGGAGACAACTTCCTGGTGAGAAGCTGGGGCTCACAGGATCCCCACAAGCTGTGTGCCAAGGACGAGTTCACAAACAAAAATTAGAAGAACTACAAGCACGAGGAAATAGTCCACCATGGTGCAACAAATGGGGTTAGCCCACTAATAACTTGAGACAATTGTATAACCCCAAAAACCCTTTAAGAAATGAAACTTCCAAGATTTCAAGCAGTGAATGGTTAGACAGCAGATCTGACAGAGCTGAAGAAAGAATCAACGGACAGGATGATAGATCTGCAGAAATTATCAATCGCAGAGTAACAGGGAGAAAAAGAACAGGAAACGGTGAATAAAATCGCTGAGGGGTGTGATATGTGGCAGTGATAATGAAGGGGGAGTTTTGCCACTGTCATGCAGCCTCAGCACAAGCCACCTGTCCTTTCAGCTGTTTGTTTTTCAGTCTTTCCCATAAAGGTGGTGAGTTCTGGGGGACCACACAGACACTGAGTGTCAGATTTCTGCCGTCAGATCCCAGTCACTTTATTGTTGGCACAGACATGGTGAGTCGTATTTTACACTTCATCCCATTGCTCTTTCTTCTCTCCCAGAGTTACCTGATAAGTACCTTTATGTAAGATTAACTTGTTTGATTTGATTATATTTTCTAAACTGTTCGAAGAGCACTGGCTTTTCCAGCCTACTGCCTTTCTTTGGTCACTGTCAATCTTCTCATCACTAGGGTCTCATAAGCCATGGCACAAGACAGGATTTGAGAGTATCCCCGAAGATGTTCAGACCTCAGCAACGCGGCATAAGACCAGTCAAGGTTAATGTGATTGATTTTTCACCATTTGGAGAACCAATATTCTTGGTAAGAGGGTGATTTTTGATGGTGTTATTAATATGACATTGATGACAGAAAAATCAAAACAAATTAGCAGAGAAATTTGACTATCTTTTTTTTTTTTTTCTTTTTTGTGGTACTAGGGGTTGAACCCAGGGCCTTGCGCTTGCATGCTTTGCAAGTGCTGGACCACTGAGCCGCACCTCAGCCCTTTTTTTTTTTTCTTTATATTTTGAGACAGGGTCTCGCTAAGTTACACAGACTGCCTCTGGTCTCGAACTTGCGATCCTCCTGGCTCCACCTCCCAAGCTCCTCGGATTACAGGCGTGTGCCACCACGCCCAGCTAAATTTGACTATCCTAAGAAATATTTTGTTCAATTGCTGTTAGAATTCCGCAGAAGAATATCAAATACCAGCCAGCTCTCATGGTAGCCAACCCGTTCCTGAGAGGGAACTCATTCCTGCAGCTGGGCCTCAGTCCCTTCGGAGGGCCACACCTCCACGACCCAGTGACCTCCTTTGAGGCCCTGGGCTCAAGGTCCCCCCACCTCTCCATCCCCATGTGCTGAGGACCAGGCCTCGGCACATGGGCCTTTGGAGGACAGACCCTCCTCAGACCACGGCGGTGATGTGTGATCCGCATGTGAACACGCACAGCCCAGACCACACGGCCTTCTGTGCTCTGGCAGAGAAGCCTGCCGGGCACAGGTCAGCACTCAGGGCCCTTTTTGTGTCTGAGTTGAAGGTTTTTGAGAAGGCGACTTACTCACTTCTGTGGAGCCAGGCTTAGCTGCCTGTGCCTGAATCAGTGACCCTCAACTCTGCTGAAAACAAACACCTGTTTATGCGTCCGTCCGGGGAATGTGCTGACAACCAGCCTCATGGGCAGGAAAGGGTGCAGTGTGTCAGAGTCTCCAGGGCGAGTGCTCACCTAGCAATTCATGAGGATAGATTTAACGATAAAATTTTACATTCAGTAAACAAAAATAAACCAGTCTTCATTGTACAGAGTAAATGCTCTAAAAAAGTTTACCTGGCTGTGAGATGTAGTTTAAAAAGTTACTGTTTCCATCCCCCTGGATGCAGGCTGGCTGCTCAGACGGAAGCATCAGGCTGCACCAGCTGACCTCTGAGTGGCCTCTGGCGCAGTGGGATGGCAGCACTGATGGCCGGGCCATCACCAGCCTACAGTGGTCTCCCACAAGGCCTGCCGTGTTTCTAGTCCAGGATGATGCCTCCCGGGTCTTCATCTGGGACCTCCTCGAGAGTGACCTGGGCCCCGTGGCCAAGCAGCTTATTTCCCCAGATAGGTGAGTGTGGGGCCTGGACAGGCCACCATATTTAAGTTACTCACAAGGTTGCTATACTCTAACGTGTGTTATTTGAGTTTAAATTCTATCTATAAATCATATTCATATTTTTTAAAATACTTAATTCTTTCTTTTCGATACTGGGGGTTGAACCCAGGGCCTTGCGCTTGCATGCTCTGCAAGTGCTGGACCACTGAGCTGCACCCCAGCCCATTTTTTTTACTTTTTGAGACAGGGTCTCGCTAAGTTACGCAGACTGCCTCTGGTCTTGAACTTGTGATCCTCCTGCCTCTGCCTCCAGAGCTGCTGGGATTACAGGTGTGCGCCACGGCACCCGGTAAAAAACTACTTAGTTCTTTAGAGCAGTTTTAGGTTCGTGACCAAATTGAGAGGAAGTCCAGAGAACTTCCGCCTGCCCTCTGCCCCGCATCTTACCAGGGTGTGCGTCATTGTAGCGATGGACTGGTCTGGCAGGGACCATCCAGAGCCCGTTTTACACTAGAGCTCACTCTTGGTGCTGTTCATTTAAATAATACTCAAAAACCACTTTCATATTGGCTATCTTACATTTACCCTAAGCAGTCTATTTGATTAAAGAATTCATAGTATCATTGCTGCCCATCATTACTATCATTGTAGAAATAAAAGAAACTTTTTGTGACCTTCTTAGTTATATTCATTTGCCAGTCTTAAAAATCCAATACATGTCTGAGTATTCCTCCTAGTTTCCAGCTTTTTTCTTCCCTTTTTCTTTTCTTCTCTTTCTCTTTTTTTTTTTTTTGAGATAGGGTCTCACCACGTAGCCCAGCCTGGTCTTGAACCTGCAATCCACCTGACCCAGCCTCTCAATACTGGTATTACAGGCAGGCTCCACCGCACATGGAATCATCCTAGTTTCTAAAAAAAGGATAGTACTGTGGACTTAGCAGCTCACGTAATCTCACATTCATGCCATTCCTTTGCTCAGACCCTCCAGCGTCTCTGCATCTCAGAGTCACACTGGCCTCTGCTGCTGCTTTTCCACGAGATCATGTGAAACCCCTTGGTGTGAATTGCATTGTAAATGATTCTTTGCTTTTGTGGCTTTAATTATTTCAAAGTAGCAATATTTGTGGGAGCTTTCCTTACGGAGGGTTCTCCTGACCCTGCCTTGCCTCTTCATGTCTATTCACTTATCTTTCTCTTGAGGTTTTACACTTATTAATAAAGTCTCCTATTGTGAAGGTTTGTGATAACTAGGGAAATCCCACTTTTCCTTTTGTAAAAGAAGGAGGATGATAAAAATGATCAAAAATAAAACCGCTTGATACAAGGTTAGGGATATACTGATAAGATCTGAAAAAAATTAAGAACTACATTGATTTTGTTCAAGTGGTAGGTAGCTGACGTTGTCCTAGTTATCAAAACATACATCAGGAGAGCAGCATGGAGGCAGGGGGATCTCCAATTCAAGGCCAGCATGGGCTACGTAGCAAGACTCTTCTCAAAAACAAAGCAAAATGATATGCCAGGAGCTGGGTGACGTGGCACACATCTGTAGTCTCCACTGTTCGGGAGGCTGAGGCGGGAGGATCACTTGAGCCCAAGGGCACTGAGGACCAGTTTGGACGACTTTGTGAGAGCCTGTCTGAAAAACCCATCCAACTGTGGCTCACGTAGGAACATATTATGCAGCCATAGTTTGTTATTGCGGAAAGTCTGTCAGTTATTTTACAAACAAATCCAGTACTTGTGTGGCACTGACTGTGTGCCTGGCACTGCTCCGCTGTGAGCCAGGCAGGAAAGCTCTCACGCCTCCGGGGACAAGCGGGCAAGAAGGAGAGGAAGAAGGCCTAGAATCTATCCAAACATGTGCGATGGTGAGAAACAAGGTAGGGGAGGGGGCAGGAAGGTGGGAGGGTCCTGTGGGAGGCCCCGGCCTGTGCGGTGGGGGTGCCCGCCATCACCAGTGGACAGATGCCTGTTGGGTAGGAGGCAGCCTGGGTGCCCAGTGAGGGGCGACAGGGCCCCTGCTGGGTCAGTTCAGAGAGCATTCGCCCACCTTAGCCCACCCAGACCAGGCTGTCGTGGAAGTGTCTTCCCTGCCACGAAGGAGAACCTGGCCTGGGGCCCTGGGTCTCTGACCAGGAATCTGGTGAAGCCCCTACCCCGCGCCTCGCTGCACTCCTCCCTCAGCTCTGCTAGGCGGTCCTGGGGTGCCGTGGGGCTGCAGGAGCTCGCGGGAAGGGGCTGGTATCTGGGCAGCATGCTGCTCTGCTTCCCTCACCAGAGAGGCTCCCGGTGCAGAACGTTCTTTCCCCTAAGTGTTTGGCAGTGGTGTTTAAGTTAAGGAAGTAATATTTGTGCTGAATTATTTTTATCTAGCTTTAAAGAACGGAGCAGGAAGAAACAGTGTAAATAGGAGTATAGGTTAGGTACAAGCAGGGACTTACCACTTTCAGAGTCAGGTTCAAGCATGTGATGGGACTGACCTGTTGCTGTAGTCTGGAAGCAGGCTGGGCGGCCCATTCCAGAAGGGCAAGGAGCAGCTCTGGGCCCCTCAGCTAGTACGGGAGTTATGCAGTCTGTGTGGTGGCTGTGTGTTGAGCCCAGATTTGGGCTTTGGTTTTCTGTCTTCTTTGCTTGGTTTGATCCAATGTGTAAACTGACGGGACATTTAAAAGCATTTACCACTGTTGGTACCGACTGGTGTTTACACATCTACTTTAAATGTCTTTGAAAACACCTCTAGGAATAGTTTATCAAGAAACTGTATTTTATTCGTGCCTTCTGGTCCTAATGTCGAGATGATAATGTTTATCACCCACCAATGATGTTTCTAAGTTTGTGGCAAATGAACTTACCTGTGTTTTACCAGTGTAAATGAGCATCGCAGCATTGTGTAGTTAGTGAAAATTCTAACCACTTGTAATTTTCGTATTCCCCCATCCCTGAAAACACTGAGGGTTCATCCTTGGTGGGTAGGGAGCAAACCCTGCAGAGGCTGCCTTCAGACGTGGCCCCAGATGCTCAGAGGGCCCCGTGCAGCTTTGCCTGGCCCTGGAGGCTGTCATCAGGGAATGCCACAGTGCCTGTCCAGGACAGAACATCAGCAGGCAGTCAGACCTTGTAGGGACCCCCTGTCCCACGACTGCTGGCTCCCTAGCTGGCCCACGGCGAGGGGTCCCTCCTGTTGTGACAGTCACTGACCCCACCACAGTGGTCAGCACCGGAGGACGTGGACACTAACTCCCTGCTCCTCCCCCTTTGCCTGCAGACTGGTGGCCATGAGTGTCATCGGAGAGACAGAGAAGGCCAGTGGTGGCTTCCTGGCCCTGGTGCTGGCCAGGGCCTCTGGCGCCGTTGACATCCAGTATCTGAAGAGGCCGTGGACAACCCCGAAGGCCGAGGAGCACAGCCAGCTGCGCCTGCTTCTGCAGGACGCCCTGGGGAGGGAGGGAGAGTTGTGGAGGTGACGCACTGGGGAGAAGCCCAGGGTGGTGCTTGTGCCACCCGAACTTAAAGACACGATGCGCCCTGGATCATGTCACTCCGTGTTTTCGTATGTTCATGTACATAGAATGTGTATACTTTGTACATAATTTGTCTCACAAGAATGTTGCCATGGTGTTCCCAATAAATAAATCACTACTTTGGGGTGGAAACAGATGAAGATTTCAGTGTATGCTAAACTTCAAAGGAAATACTGAGTCATGTCCAGAACGCTCTTTTCTGAGAGTATTTCCAGTTATTTTTGGAACAGCTTTAAAACACTGTCACATTTATTACTAGATTTTAAACAACCCACCATGAAAATGCACTTTAATGGATTATTTTCTTAGTCATGTATAAAATGCTATGCACACACATCTAAATTAAAAGGAATTCCTCTGTTGAAATGACCTCCACCAGCTCGACTTCCCAACCTTTGCCTGGGCGTCCTCTTTTGACACAAT
This sequence comes from Pedetes capensis, assembly GCA_007922755.1. Lineage (NCBI taxonomy): Eukaryota > Metazoa > Chordata > Mammalia > Rodentia > Pedetidae > Pedetes > Pedetes capensis. The sequence goes on from VMDO01019631.1 coordinate 34,738, forward strand.
TTGAATGTCATCCGTAGGTGCGAGCCAGACCGGCTTTGCATTGTGTGTTAACGTTAAAATCGCCTTTGTATAGAAATAACAGAGGGACATAAATTCTCTTGAACTTGTATCTCAGATACAGAAATAGGCGATGCTTTGGACTCTTTGTGCTGCTGTAACAATTTACAAAGAGGAAATGGATCCCTCACAGTCTGAGACACTGGAGGTCCAGGGTCAAGGTTCTGAGGGCTGCTCGGCCCCTACACGGTGCTGCACGGCCACGTCCTCCGTGGAGGATGATGGCAGGGCAGGAGGTGCCCGGTGCTCCCTTCCTCCCTCGCAGCAGCACTGACTGTTCCTGAGGGCCTTGCCTCCCTGAAGGGTCCACCTCCTGGGGTTAGAGTCCCAGTATGCACAGCTTGGAGGGACATGCACATTCAAACCACGCGGGAGGAGAGGACGCGAGGGGAGAGTGCAGGTAAAAACCCTTCTGTACCCTGCCGGCAGGTCTGTGGGGGAATGTCGGCAGCGTGTTCAAATCCCTCCCCACTCCCCCAGCCAGAACTGCGGCACCTCGGGCTTGGCAGGCATCTGGAAACTGCTGCCGGTGTCTCACCCAAAGTGGATCCAGCCCTAGCTTCCCCCTGACAATGTGACCGAGTGCTTTGACTTTGCCCATCCATCTCCACCTGAGGACTCCAGCAAGCCATCAACCTGTGCTTCCCGTTTCATTGTGTTGGTTTAAAGCTGCGCAATTCCATGAGTTTATCGAGTAAATGGGCTAGGATTTAGCTCAGTGGGTAGAGCGCTGCGCTGCAGTCTCTGAGGTCCCGAGTTCAATTCCCAGCACCGCAAAAATGGGAGAAGGACCTGGCAACCCACTCCCAAGGCAATCCCGAAACAGTCAGCTATTGAAAACCCTATGAGGGTCGCTATGAGTTGGACACCGACTTGAATGGCACCTAACAACAACAACAACATCATGAAAACAACCGAGACAGGTAGAGTTAACAGTGTCCCTCCCTCCCTGGCCTGTCCCGTCCAGAGATGCTCGGTCTGTTGTGTCTGTGCACGTGTCTCACCTCATCCACATGCAAGTACACATACATTGGAACTGCCGAGGCCAGTTTGCCTCTCTCATCTGTGCAGTTCTGGTCTCTGTCCTCTGTCTGGCTGGTCACTGAATCCCCGGAGGCAGTGGACAGCCCCAGAGGCCGAGGAGCACAGCAGGCAGCCAGAACTCCCTGTGGAGAGGCTGAGAGCGGTGCCTATTACTGGTGGCCCTGTTTCTGTAACAGCCACACCCTGACCCTGGGGTCTGGGGCGGAGGTAGAAGCCACACAGCTGGGCTTCGCTCATCTTCCCTCTGCAGTGTTGTGAGGCTGCCTCAGTCACGGCCGACCAGGGAGCCAGGTGAGACTCCAGGCCGACTCAGTCCTGGCTGTTGTTTCTCCTTTGCGACCTGCTTAATCTTTGGTCTAGAATGTTTAAGGCAGATATTATTCGTGGGTTTTTAGCTTTCAGATTCTGTCTTAATTAAAATTAGAATTAATATACCCTTTCCCTTGGACTTCTTCTACGTTTTGATGTCTGCGAATCTCAGATTTGATTCACGCCAGTTCCACAATTGCACTCATTCTTTTGCCTGACTTGTTCGGGGTAGGTGATTTGCTAGGTGGAGGTCTTTGAGATGTCAGGTCCCAGGAGTCGCAGGGTTGTGTTACGCCTCTGCGCTCTGTGCCCCAGGCACAGCACATGTCCCGGTTACTGTAACGCGCATTGCCTGACAGCTCGGTTGTGTACTTTGGCTTTGATGAGAGTCAGGATTCGAAACCTGGCCTGCAGAAAGGTTGCTCACGCCAGTCTAAGGTCCTCCCTTGTCCTTTCAGGGTGCTGGGTGGACTTGCACCATAGGAAGGTGTGATGGGGGCAGGGCTGGCCCCTCAGCGTCCCTGTGGGTGCGTGGCCCTTGGGAAGCCTGTGTGTGAGGTGCTGCCTTCAAGGTGACTCGATTGCCTTGTGACTGACTGTGTGCCAGGAGCAGATGGTGTAGGAATTGCTCCTTGCCTGGGGTTGGTCACTGACTGGGTGCCTTTCCTCGCTGGCCTGTGAAGCCCCTTCCGTGGTGTTATTGTTTTCCTCTCAGGGTCCTGCAGTCAGACACTTTGTGATCCATATAGAAACGTGACGGTTGCCCAGGACAGAAAATGCAGACATGCTAGCTGCGGCCCAAGAAGTGCAGCCCAGTGCCCTCCCAAGTCCCCGCTCCCAGTCCTGGGTGCTTTTGCGGTATATTTTATTTTTATATGTAAATATGAAACACTCACTATATTGTTACTTTTGCTTTATATAGTTACCTTTTCAAGGCAGCGTGCCTTCAGTGCATCCCCCACCTCAGACTAAGCCCTCTGGGTTCAGGCTCTGGCCATGGTGGCCCTGCTCTCTTCCCTTGTTGGTGACACCTCTGGAACATCTTTAGAGAGCGAAGGGTGCCCGTGGGTATTGGAAGGGGTCCCCTGGTGGTCTGGACTGGGGAGGCCAGCATCTGAGAGACAGTAAGGGGCAGATAATCCTGTGCTAGCCCACTGAGCCCACTGATCTGTGCTAGAAAAACACCCATGGGCTGGAAGTGGCGTGCTCACTTGGGCTAGAAGGGGAGGGAGGGTCCCATTGGCCTTCCTGTCTGCAGAGATGACTCCTGGAAGGAGGGTCAAACCAGAGCACAAGATCAACTCAGCTGACACACGCCTCAGAAGAGGCGGGGCAGGAGTGGGCTCTGGGACACTTGAGCAGGGAATAAAAACAGGCGCACGAAGCTGGATGCAGTGGAGCACACCTGTAATCCCTGCGACTTGGGAGGCTGAGGCGGGAGGGTCACAGGTTCAGATCAGAGCAGTTGCACAACTTAGGGAGACCCTGTCTGAAAATAAAAAAATAAAAAAGGGTTGGGGGTTGCAGCTCTGCAGTAGAGTGCTTGCCTAGCATGTACAAGGCCCTAGGTTCACCCCCCACCCCCAGTACTGACCAGGTGCACACACCCCAGTAGCAAGCAGGTGCAGCTGCTGTGCAGAGCGAAAGCACCCTGGGGACCATGTGAGCAGGATATGGGGGGGGGGGGAAGAAAACAAGGGCTTTTCAGAAACAAGGAAATGTATTTTCTTTTCACTTTTTGCCTTCTTTTGAGTCAGTTGAGCGTTTTTTGATTCTCTGTGTTCTGTTGACTTATCACCTACACCTCTTCAAACAGGTTTCAGCGATTGCCCTTGGGTTCACGGCATCTTATTTAACCAGTCTTATCGCTGTACGCTCTGCGGCCCAAGAAGTGCAGCCCAGTGCCCTCCCAAGTCCCCACTCCCAGTCCTGGGTGCTTTTGCCGTGTATTTTATTTTTATATGTAAATGTGAAATACTCACTATATTGTTACTTTTGCTTTATATAGTTACCTTTTCAAGGAATTAAAAGTGGAATTTATTTTACCTTTCTGTATGCCAATTCCTGTCCTTTTCCTTTCTTTGTGTAGATCCAGGTTATCTGCTATTATAGTCCCTTTCCCTAAAAAACTTCCTTTCATGTTTTTATAAAACAGATACACTGGCAATAAACTCCTACAGTTTCTATTCACCTCAGAAAGTCCGTATTTCTTCATTTTCAAAAGTCAGTTTGTTCTGGGTGTAGAACCGCAGGTTGAATTTCTGTCTCAGCCAGTTAGAGGTGCCCTCCACTGTCCCCTCTGCTTGGGAAGAGTGGCCTGGATTCCTGGGTGTGGACTGTGTGTTTTTACCTCTGGTGGTTTTGGGATTTTTTTGTCTTTTGTTATCAATAGCTTGGACATAATATGAATACATTGTTGTTGTTGTTGTTAGGTGTCATCGAGTCGGTATCCGACTCATAGTGACCCTTATAGGGTTTTCAGTGGCTGACTGTTTCAGGATTGCCTTGGGAGTGGGTTGCCAGGTCCTTCTCCCATTTTTGCGGTGCTGGGAATTGAACTCGGGACCTCAGAGACTGCAGCACAGCGCTCTACCAACTGAGCTAAATCCCAGCCCAATATGAATATGGTATGTGGGTTTTTGTTTTCTTTCTTTCTTTTCTTCTTCTTTTTTTTTTTTTTTGTTGTTGTTTTCTGGGTTTTTCTTTTTTTTTTTCTTTTTGGATATCTACTCTGCTTGGTGCTCTCTGGGCATCTTTAATCTGTGGTTTGATGTCATTAATTTTGGAAAATTCTCAGACATCATTCCCTCAAACATTTCTTCCTTGTTCTGTCTCTCTCCTTCTGGGATCTGATAGTGTGCACATCAGACCATCTGGCGTTGTTTCACAGCCCTTGGGTGATTGCTCCTTTCATTCCCCTTTCCATTTCAGTGTGGGTATTGCTGTCAGCCTGCCGCCAGGCTCACTGTTCCCTTCCTTGGCTGTGTTCGGACTACGTTCCTTATTTCATTCGCTGTGTTATTTTACCTGTAGCACTCACATTTAATTTTTTAAATAGTTTCTGTCTCTCTACCGGAATGACCTGTCTGGTTGTGTAAGTGGCCCACCTTTTCCAGCTCTCCTTAGGTAGTTA